>JAWNLD010000150.1:165000-185000 GCA_035041545.1 Drosophila colorata
TCAGATTTATTTGTGATATCCCTATGGTATCAAGTGGGCATTCTTTAGACAATCTTTGGGCGTCATTGGGAGAATTTTCCGTCTCCTTGGAACAACCTTTAGGCAACCTTTCGGCAATCTTTGGCATTTTTTGGGCATTAATCGAACCTATGTTTTACATCTTTCTGTCATGGAGAGAGCAATCTCTGGGCATATGTGGGACATCCTTTTAGCAACCAATTGGCATTCTTCTGGCATCGAGGTGGCATTCCTTAGACAATCTTTGGGCGTCACTGAAAGATTTTTCCGTCTCCGTGGGACAACCTTTAGGCAACCTTTCGGCAATCTATGTGCATTCTTGGGGCATAAATCGGACTTATTTGTGGCATCCTTCTGCCAGATAGAGAGATTAATATTTGGGCGTCCTTAGGACAATATTTTGGCAACCATTTGGCATATTTCTGGTATCAAATGGACGTCACTGGGAGAATTTTCCGGCTCCTTGGAACAACCTTTCGGCAATCAATGGTCATTTTTGGGGCATTAATCGGACTTATTTGTGGTATCCTTCTGCCATAGAGAGAGTCATCCTTGGGCGTCCTTGGGACAATCTTTTGGCATCCATTTGGCATCCCTTTGGCGCAGAGTGGGCATTTTTAAGACAATCTTTGGGCGTCACTGGGAAAACTTTCTGTCTCGCGGTTTGTAACCTTGGACCAACCTCTTGGCTGCCTTTCGGCAATCTTTGGACAATCTTGGGGCATTCTGGTATAGAGAGAGCAATCATTGGGCGTACTTGGGACAATCTTTTGGCAACCTATCGGCATTCTTTGGGCTGTAATTAAACTTATTTGTGGCATCCATCTGGCATCAAGTGGCCAATCTTTAGACAATCTTTGGGCATCATTGGGTGTATTTTTCGGCTACTTGGAACAACCTTTAGGCAACCTTTCCGACGAAAAGGAAACGGAGACGAAAAAATCTTCCAGTGACGCCCAAGATTGTCTAAGGAAGAATTCCAAATGGTTGCTAAAAGGATGTCCCACATATGCCAGAGATTGCTCTCTCCATGACAGAATGATACCAAACATAGGTTCGATTAATGCCTCAAAAATGCCCAAAGATTGCCGAAAGGTTGCCTAAAGGTTGTTCCAAGGACCCGGAAAATTCTCCCAATGACGCCCAAAGATTGTCTAAAGAATGCCCACTTGATACCATAAGGATATCACAAAAAAGTTTGATTTATGGCCAAAGAATGCCGATAGGTTGCCAAAATGTTGTCACAAGGAGCCGCAAATTTCTCCCAATGACATTCAAAGTTTGTCTAAAGAATGCCCACTCGATGCCAGAAGGATGCCGAAAGGTTGCCAAAAGATTGTCCAAAGCACGCCCAAAGATTGCTCTCTCTATACCAGAATGCCCCAAGAATGCCCAAAGATTGCCGAAAGGCAGCCAAGAGGTTGTTCCATGGTTGCCAACCGCGAGATAGAAAGTTCTCCCAGTGACGCCCAAAGATTGTCTAAAGAATGCCCACTTGATGCCAGAAGGATATCACAAATAAGTTTAATTACAGCCCAAAGAATGCCGATAGGTTGCCAAAAGATTGTCCAAAGCACGCCCAGAGATTGCTCTCTCTATACCAGAATGCCCCAAGAATGCCCAAAGATTGCCGAAAGGCAGCCAATAGGTTGTTCCATGGTTGCCAACCGCGAGACAGAAAGTTCTCCCAGTGACGCCCAAAGATTTTCTTGAAAATGCCCACTCTGCGCCAAAGGGATGCCAAATGGATGCCAAAAGATTGTCTCAAGGACGAACAAGGATCACTCTCTCTATGGCAGAAGGATGCCACAAATAAGTCCGGTTAATGACCCAAAAAAGCCCATTGATTGCCGAAAGGTTGTCCCAAGGAGCCGGAAAATTCTCCCAGTGACGCCCAACGATTTTCCAAAGGATGCCCATTCGATGCCAGAAAGATGCCAAATGGTTGCCAAAATATTGCCCTAAGGACGCCCAAATATTAATCTCTCTATGGCAGATAGATGCCAAAAATAAGTCAGATTTATGCCCCAAGAATGCCCATAGATTGCCGAAAGGTTGCCTAAAGGTTGTCCCAAGGAGCCGGAAAAATCTTCCAGTGACGCCCAAAGATTGTCTAAATAATGCCCACTCGATGCCAGAAAGATGCCAAATGGTTGCTAACAGGATGTCCCACATATGGCCAGAGATTGCTCTCTCCATGACAGATGGATGCCAAACATAGTTTCGATTAATGCCCCAAAAATGCCCAAAGATTGCCGAAAGTAGCCGGAAAGATTGTCCCAGATTGTCCCAAGTAGCCGGAAAATTCTCCCAATGACACCCAAAGATTGTCTAAAGAATGGTCACTTGATACCATAAGGATATCGCAAATAAGTCTGATTAATGCCCAAAGAATCCCGAAAGGTTGCCAAAACGTTGACACAAGGAGCCGCAAATTTCTCCTGATGGCATTCAAAGTTTGTCTAAAGAATGCCCATTCGATGCCAGAAGGATGCCGAAAGGTTGCCAAAAGATTGTCCCAGGGACGCCTAAAGATTGCACTCTCTATGCCAGAACGATGCCAAAAATAAGTCCGATTTATGCCCCAAGAATGCCCATAGATTGCCGAAAGGTTGCCTAAAGGTTGTCCCAAGAAGACGGAAAAATCTTCCAGTGACGCCCAAAGATTGTCTAAGGAATGCCACTTCGATGACAGAAGAATGCCATTTGGTTGCTAAAAGGATGTCCCACATATGCCCAGAGATTGCTCTCTCAATGACAGAAGGATGCCAAACATAGTTTCGATTAATGCCCCAAAAATGCCCAAAGATTGCCAAAAGGTAGCCAACAGATTGTCCGAAGGAGCCGGAAAGTTCTCCCAATGACTCCCAAAGATTGTCTAAAGAATGCCCACTTGATACCATAAGGATATCACAAATAAGTTTAATTACAGCCCAAAGAATGCCGATAGGTTGCCAAAAGATTGTCCAAAGCACACCCAAAGATTGCTCTCTCTATATCAGAATGCCACAAGAATGCCCAAAGATTGCCGAAAGGCAGCCAATAGGTTGTTCCAAGGTTGCCAACCGCGAGACAGAAAGTTCTCCCAGTGACGCCCAAAGATTGTCTTGAAAATGCCCACTCTGCGCCAAAGGGATGCCAAATGGATGCCAAAAGATTGTCTCAAGGACGAACAAGGATCACTCTCTCTATGGCGGAAGGATGCCACAAATAAGTCCGGTTAATGCCCCAAAAATGCCCATTGATTGCCGAAAGGTTGTCCCAAGGAGCCGGAAAATTCTCCCAGTGACGCCCAACGATTTTCCAAAGGATGCCAAATGGTTGCCAAAATATTGCCCTAAGGACTCCCAAATATTAATCTCTCTATGGCAGATGGATGCCAAAAATAAGTCCGATTTATGCCCCAAGAATGCCCATAGATTGCCGAAAGGTTGCCTAAAAGTTGTCCCAAGGAGCCGGAAAAATCTTCCAGTAACGCCCAAAGATTGTCTAAAGAATGCCCACTCGATGCCAGAAGGATGCTAAATGGTTGCCAAAATATTGTCCTAAGGACGCCCAAAGATAACTCTCTCCATGGCAGAAGGATGCCACAAATAAGTCCGATTAATGCCCCAAAAATGCCCAAAGATTGCCGAAAGGTAGCCAACAGATTGTCCCAAGGAGCCGGAAAATTCTCCCAATGACTCCCAAAGATTGTCTAAAGAATGACCACTTGATACCATAAAGGATATCACAAATAAGTTTGATTAATGCCCAAAGAATATCGAACGATGCCACAAATAAGTCAGATTGATGCCCCAAGCATCCCAATGACTCCCAAAGATTGTCTAAAGAATGACCACTTGATACCATAAGGATATCACAAATAAGTTTGATTAATGCCCAAAGAATATCGAACGATGCCACAAATAAGTCAGATTGATGCCCCAAGCATGCCCAAAGATTGCCGATAGGTGGCCAATAGGTTGTCCCAAGGAGCCGGAACTTTCTCCCAATTACTCCCAAAGATTGTCCAAAGCATACCCACTCGATGCCAGAATGATGCTAAATGGTTGCCAAAATATTGTCCTAAGGACGCCCAAAGATAACTCTCTCCATGACAAATGGATGCCAAACATAGTTTCGATTAATGCCCCAAAAATGCCCAAAGATTGCCGAAAGGTAGCCAACAGATTGTCCCACGGAGCCGGAAAATTCTCCCAATGACTCCCACAGATTGTCTAAAGAATGCCCACTTGATACCATAAGGATATCACAAATAAGTCTGATTTATGCCCAAAGAATCCCGAAAGGTTGCCAAAACGTTGACACAAGGAGCCGCAAATTTCTCCCAATGACATTCAAAGTTTGTCTAAAGAATGCCCACTTGATGCCAGAAGGATGTCGAAAGGTTGCCAAAAGATTGTCACAAGGACGCCCAAAGATTGCACTCTCTATGCCAGAACGATGCCACAAATAAGTCAGATTGATGCCCCAAGCATGCCCATAGATTGCCGATAGGTGGCCAACAGGTTGTCCCAAGGAGCCGGTACTTTCTCCCAATTACTCCCAAAGATTGTCCAAAGCATACCCACTCGATGCCAGAAGGATGCTAAATGGTTGCGCAAAATATTATCCTAAGGACGCCCAAAGATAACTCTCTCCATGGCAGAAGGATGCCACACATAAGTCCGATTAATGCCCCAAAAATGCCCAAAGATTGCCGAAAGGTAGCCAACAGATTGTCCCAAGGAGCCGGAAAATTCTCCCAATGACTCCCAAAGATTGTCTAAAGAATGCCCACTTGATACCATAAGAATATCACAAATAAGTCTGATTTATGCCCAAAGAATCCCGAAAGGTTGCCAAAACGTTGACACAAGGAGCCGCAAATTTCTCCCAATGACATTCAAAGTTTGTCTAAAGAATGCCCACTCGATGCCAGAAGGATGTCGAAAGGTTGCCAAAAGATTGTCCCAAGGACGCCCAAAGATTGCACTCTCTATGCCAAAACGATGCCACAAATAAGTCAGATTGATGCCCCAAGCATGACCATAGATTGCCGATAGGTGGCCAACAGGTTGTCCCAAGGAGCCGGTACTTTCTCCCAATTACTCCCAAAGATTGTCCAAAGCATACCCACTCGATGCCAGAAGGATGCTAAATGGTTGCCAAAATATTGTCCTAAGGACGCCCAAATATAACTCTCTCCATGGCAGAAGGATGCCACACATAAGTCCGATTTATTCCCTAAGAATGCACATAGTTTGCCGAAAGGTTGCCTTAAGGTTGTTCCAAGGAGCCGGTAAATTCTCCCAATGACGCCCAAAGATTGTCTAAAGAATGCCCACTTGATGCCAGAAGGATATCACAAATAAGTTTAATTACAGCCCAAAGAATGCCGATAGGTTGCCAAAAGATTGTCCCAAGCACACCCAAAGATTGCTCTCTCTATACCAGAATGCCCCAAAAATGCCCAAAGATTGCCGAAAGGCAGCCAAAAGGTTGTTCCAAGGTTGCCAACCGCGAGACAGAAAGTTCTTTCAGTGACGCCCAAAGATTGTCTTAAAAATGCCCACTCTGCGCCAAAGGGATGCCAAATGGATGCCAAAAGATTGTCCCAAGGACGCCCATGGCATGACGCTCTATGGCAGAAGGATGCCACAAATAAGTCCGATTAATGCCCCAAAAATGCCCATTGATTGCCGAAAGGTTGCTAAAAGGTTCTCCCAAGGAGCCGGAAAATTCTCCCAGTGACGCCCAACGATTGTCCAAAGGATGCCCAGGATGCCAGACAGATGCCAAATGGTTGCCAAAATATTGTCCTAAGGACACCCAAATATTAATCTCCTATGGCAGAAGGATGCCAAAAATAAGTCCGATTTATGCACCAAGAATGCCCATAGATTGCCGAAAGGTTGCCTAAAGGTTGTCCCAAGAAGACGGAAAAATCTTCCAGTTACGCCCAAAGATTGTCTAAGGAATGCCACTTCGATGCCAGAAGGATGCCAGCCGCGAGCCATATAGTTCCAACAATGACGCCCTCAGATTGTCTTAAGAATGCCCACCCTACGAAGGGATGTCAAATGGATTGTCCCAAAGATTGCTCTCTAAAAATAAGTCCGATTAACGCCCCAAGAATGCCCAAAGATTGCCGAAAGGAAGCCAAAAGTTTGTCCCAAGGAATCGGAAAATTCTCCCAATGACGCCCAAAGATTTTCTAATGAATGCCGCCTTTATACTAGAAGAATGCCACAACTAAGTTTGATTAATGCCCAATGAATGCCGATATGTTGCCAAAATATTGTCCCATGGAGCCGCAAATTTCTCCCAGTGACGCTCAAAGATTGTCTTAAGAATGCCCACTCTACGCACAAGGATGTCAAATGGTTGCCAAATTTTTGTCCTAAGGATTGTCCCAAAGATTGCTCTCTCTATGCCAGAAGGATGCCACAAATAAGTCCGATTAATGCCCCAAGAATGCCCAAAGATTGCCGAAAGGAAGCCAAAAGGTTGTCCCAATGAATCGGAAAATTCTCCCAATGACGCCCAAAGATTTTCTGAAGAATGCCGCCTTTATAACAGAAGGATGCCACAACTTAGTTTGATTAATGCCCAATGAATGCCGATACGTTGCCAAAATATTGTCCCATGTAGCCGTAAATTTCTCCCAATGACTCCCAAAGATTGTCTAAAGAATGCCCACTTGACACCATAAGGATATCACAAATAAGTCTGATTAATGCCCAAAGAATGACGATATGTTGCCAAAATGGGGTCACAAGGATCCGATGCCAGAAGGATGCCGAAAGGTTACCAAAAATTGTCCCAAGGACGCCCAAAGATTGCTCTCTTATGCTAGAACGATGTACACAAATAAGTCAGATTGATGCCCCAAGCATGCCCATAGATTGCCGATAGGTGGCCAACAGGTTGTCCCAATGAGCCGGAACTTTCTCCCAATTACTCCCAAAGATTGTCCAAAAGGATGCCCACTCGATGCCAGAAGTGTGTCACATGGTTGCGAAAATATTGTCCTAAGGACGCCCAAAGATTACTCTCTCTATGGCAGAAGGATGCCACAAATAAGTCCGATTAATGCCCCAAGAATGCCTATAGATTGCCGAAAGGTTGCCTAAAGGTTGTCCCAAGGAACCGGAAAAATCTTCTAGTGACGCCCAAAGATTGTCTAAAGAATGCCCACTTGATACCATAAGAATATCACAAATAAGTTTGATTAATTTCCAATGAATGTCGGTTGCCAAAAGATTGTCCCATGGAGCCGCAAATTTCGCCCAACGACGCTCAAAGATTGTCTAAAGAACGCCCACTCGATGCCAGAAGTATGCCGAAAGGTTGCCAAAAGGTTGTCCCAAGGATGCCCAAAGATTGTCTACGAATGCCCACTCGATGCCAGAATGATGCCAAATGGTTGCCAAAATATTGTCCTAAGGACGCCCAAAGATTGCTCTCTCTATGCCAGAAGGATGCCACAAATAAGTCCAATTAATGCCCCAAAAATGCCCAAAGATTGCCGAAGGGAAGCCAAAATGTTGTTCCAAGGATGCCAACCAGAGCCAGAAAGTTCTTCAAATGACGCCCAAAGACTGTCTTAAAAATGGCCACTATACGCCAAAGGGATGCCAAAAGATTGTCCCAAGGACGCCCAAAGATCACTCTCTCTATGGCAGAAGGATGCCACAAGTAAGTCCGATTAATGCACCAAGAATGCCCATAGATTGCCGAAAGGTTGCCTAAATGTTGTCACAAGGAGCCAGAAAAATCGTCCAGGGACTCCCAAAGATTGTCTAAAGAATGCCCACTCGATGCCAGAAGAATGCCAAGTGGTTGCTTAAGGAATGTCCCAAATATGCCCAGAGATTGCTCTCTCCATGCCAGCAGGTTGCCAAACATAGGTTCGATTAATGACCCAAAAATGACCAAAGATTGCCGACAGGTAGCCAACAGGTTGTCCGAAGGAGCCGGAAAATTCTCCCAATGACTCCCAAAGATTGTCTAACGAATGCCCACTTGATACCATAAGGATATCACAAATAAGTTTGATTAATGCCCAAAGAATGCCGATAGGTTGCCAAAATGTGGTCACAAGGAGCCGCAAATTTCTCCCAGTGACGCCCATTCGATGCCAGAATTAATCGGACTTATTTGTGGCATCCTTCTGCCATAGAGAGAGTCATCCTTGGGCGTCCTTGAAACAATCTTTTGGCATCCATTTGGCATCCCTATGGCGCAGAGTGGGCATTTTTAAGACAATCTTTGGGCGTCACTGGGAGAACTTTCTGTCTCGCGGTTGGCAACCTTGGAACAGCCTCTTGGCTGCCTTTCAGCAATATTTGGGCATTCTTGAGGCACTCTTGGGGCATTCTGGTATAGAGAGAGCAATCATTGGGCGTACTTGGGACAATCTTTTCGGCAACCTATCAGCATTCTTTGGGCTGTAAATTCACTTATTTGTGGAATCCTTCTGGCATCGCGTGGGCATTCTTTAGACAATCTTTGGGCTTCATTCGGAAAATTTTCCGGCTCCTTGGAACAACCTTTAGGCAACCTTTCGGCAATCCTTGGGCATTTTTGAGGCATTAATCGAACCTATGTTTGGCATCCTTCTGGCATGGAGAGAGGAATCTCTGAGCATATGTGGGACATCCTGTTAGCAACCATTTGGCACCCTTCTGGCATCGTGTGGGCATCCTTTGGACAATTTTTGGGAGTAATTGGGAGAAAGTTCCGGCTCCTTGGGACAACATGTTGGCCACCTATCGGCAATCTTTGCGCATTCTTGGGCCTATAATCGGATTTATTTGTGGCATCGTTCTGGTATAGAGAGAGCAAACTTTGTGCATCCTTGGGACCAAATTTTGGCAACCTTTCGGCATCCTTCTGGCATCGACTGGGCATTCTTTAAACAGATTTTAAGCGTCATTGGGAAGAATTTCCGGTTCCTTGGGACAATCTTTTGGCAACCTATCGACATTCATTGGACATTAATCAAACTTATTTGTGGCATCCTACACAGAATATTTTTGGGCGTCATTGGGAGAATTTTCCGACTCCTTGGGACAACCCTTTGGCAACCTTTCGGCATCCCTCTGGCATCGAGTGGACATTCTTTAGGCAATCTTTGGGCATCACTGGAAGATTTTTCCGGCTCCTTGGGACAACCTTTAGGCAATCTATGGGCATTCTTGGGGCATAAATCGGACTTATTTGTGACATCCTTCTGCCATAGAGAGAGTAATCTTTGGGCGTCCTTGGGACAATATTTTGGCAACCAATTGGCATCCTTCTGGCATCGAGTGAGCATCCTTTGGTCCGTCTTTGGCAGTAATTGGGAGAAAGCTCCGGCTCCTTGGGACAACCTGTTGGCTACCTATCGGCATTCTTTGGGCATTAACCAAACTTATTTGTGATATCCTTATGGTATCAAGTGGGCATTCTTAAGACAATCTTTGGGCGTCATTGGGAGAATTTTCTGGCTCCTTGGAACAACCTTTCGGCTGCCTTTCGTCAATCTTTGGGCATTCTTGGGGCATTAATCAGACTTATGTGTGGCATCCGTCTGCCATAGAGAGAGTAATCTTTGGGCGTCCTTGGGACAATATTTTGGCAACCAATTGGCATCCTTCTGGCATCGAGTGAGCATCCTTTGGACCGTCTTTGGCAGTAATTGGGAGAAAGCTCCGGCTCCTTGGGACAACCTGTTGGCTACCTATCGGAATTCTTTGGGCATTAACCAAACTTATTTGTGATATCCTTATAGTATCAAGTGGGCATTCTTAAGACAATCTTTGGGCGTCACTGGGAGAATTTTTTGTCTCCTTGGGACAACCTTTTGGCAACCTATCGGCATTCTTTGGGCTGTAATTACACTTATTTGTGGCATCCTTTCGGCATCAAGTGGGCATTCTTTAGCTAATCTTTGGGCGTCGTTGGGAGACTTTTCCGGCTCCTTGGAACAACCTTTAGGCAACCTTTCGGCAATCTTTGGGCATTTTTGAGGCATTAATCGAACCTATGTGTCGCATCCTTCTAGCATGGAGAGAGGAATCTCTGAGCATATGTGGGATATCCTGTTAGCAACCATTTGGCACCCATCTGGCATCGAGTGGGCAGCCCTTGGACAATCGTTGGGAGTCATTGGGAGAAAGTTCCGGCTCCTTGGGACAACCTGTTGGCCACCTATCGGTAATCTATGGGCATGATTGGGGCATCAATCTGACTTATTTGTGGCATCGTTCTGGCATAGAGAGAGCAATCTTTGGGCAACCTTTCGGCATCCTTCTGACATCGAGTTGGCATTTTTTAGACAATCCTTGTGACAACATTTTGCCAACCTATCAGCATTCTTTGGGCATTATTCAGACTTGTTTGTGATATTTTTATGGTATCAAGTGGGCATTCTTTAGACAATCTTTGGGAGTCAAATGGATTGTCCCAAAGATTGCTCTCTAAAAATAAGTCCGATTAATGCCCCAAGAATGCCCAAAGATTGCCGAAAGGAAGCCAAAAGTTTGTCCCAAGGAATCGGAAAATTCTCCCAATGACGCCCAAAGATTTTCTAATGAATGCCGCCTTTATACTAGAAGAATGCCACAACTAAGTTTGATTAATGCCCAATGAATGCCGATATGTTGCCAAAATATTGTCCCATGGAGCCGCAAATTTCTCCCAGTGACGCTCAAAGATTGTCTTAAGAATGCCCACTCTACGCACAAGGATGTCAAATGGTTGCCAAATTTTTGTCCTAAGGATTGTCCCAAAGATTGCTCTCTCTATGCCAGAAGGATGCCACAAATAAGTCCGATTAATGCCCCAAGAATGCCCAAAGATTGCCGAAAGGAAGCCAAAAGGTTGTCCCAATGAATCGGAAAATTCTCCCAATGACGCCCAAAGATTTTCTGAAGAATGCCGCCTTTATAACAGAAGGATGCCACAACTTAGTTTGATTAATGCCCAATGAATGCCGATACGTTGCCAAAATATTGTCCCATGTAGCCGTAAATTTCTCCCAATGACTCCCAAAGATTGTCTAAAGAATGCCCACTTGACACCATAAGGATATCACAAATAAGTCTGATTAATGCCCAAAGAATGACGATATGTTGCCAAAATGGGGTCACAAGGATCCGATGCCAGAAGGATGCCGAAAGGTTACCAAAAAATTGTCCCAAGGACGCCCAAAGATTGCTCTCTTATGCTAGAACGATGACACAAATAAGTCAGATTGATGCCCCAAGCACGCCCATAGATTGCCGATAGGTGGCCAACAGGTTGCCCCAATGAGCCGGAACTTTCTCCCAATTACTCCCAAAGATTGTCCAAAAGGATGCCCACTCGATGCCAGAAGTGTGTCACATGGTTGCGAAAATATTGTCCTAAGGACGCCCAAAGATTACTCTCTCTATGGCAGAAGGATGCCACAAATAAGTCCGATTAATGCCCCAAGAATGCCTATAGATTGCCGAAAGGTTGCCTAAAGGTTGTCCCAAGGAACCGGAAAAATCTTCTAGTGACGCCCAAAGATTGTCTAAAGAATGCCCACTTGATACCATAAGAATATCACAAATAAGTTTGATTAATTTCCAATGAATGTCGGTTGCCAAAAGATTGTCCCATGGAGCCGCAAATTTCGCCCAACGACGCTCAAAGATTGTCTAAAGAACGCCCACTCGATGCCAGAAGTATGCCGAAAGGTTGCCAAAAGGTTGTCCCAAGGATGCCCAAAGATTGTCTACGAATGCCCACTCGATGCCAGAATGATGCCAAATGGTTGCCAAAATATTGTCCTAAGGACGCCCAAAGATTGCTCTCTCTATGCCAGAAGGATGCCACAAATAAGTCCAATTAATGCCCCAAAAATGCCCAAAGATTGCCGAAGGGAAGCCAAAATGTTGTTCCAAGGATGCCAACCAGAGCCAGAAAGTTCTTCAAATGACGCCCAAAGACTGTCTTAAAAATGGCCACTATACGCCAAAGGGATGCCAAAAGATTGTCCCAAGGACGCCCAAAGATCACTCTCTCTATGGCAGAAGGATGCCACAAGTAAGTCCGATTAATGCACCAAGAATGCCCATAGATTGCCGAAAGGTTGCCTAAATGTTGTCACAAGGAGCCAGAAAAATCGTCCAGGGACTCCCAAAGATTGTCTAAAGAATGCCCACTCGATGCCAGAAGAATGCCAAGTGGTTGCTTAAGGAATGTCCCAAATATGCCCAGAGATTGCTCTCTCCATGCCAGCAGGTTGCCAAACATAGGTTCGATTAATGACCCAAAAATGACCAAAGATTGCCGACAGGTAGCCAACAGGTTGTCCGAAGGAGCCGGAAAATTCTCCCAATGACTCCCAAAGATTGTCTAACGAATGCCCACTTGATACCATAAGGATATCACAAATAAGTTTGATTAATGCCCAAAGAATGCCGATAGGTTGCCAAAATGTGGTCACAAGGAGCCGCAAATTTCTCCCAGTGACGCCCATTCGATGCCAGAATTAATCGGACTTATTTGTGGCATCCTTCTGCCATAGAGAGAGTCATCCTTGGGCGTCCTTGAAACAATCTTTTGGCATCCATTTGGCATCCCTATGGCGCAGAGTGGGCATTTTTAAGACAATCTTTGGGCGTCACTGGGAGAACTTTCTGTCTCGCGGTTGGCAACCTTGGAACAACCTCTTGGCTGCCTTTCAGCAATATTTGGGCATTCTTGAGGCACTCTTGGGGCATTCTGGTATAGAGAGAGCAATCATTGGGCGTACTTGGGACAATCTTTTGGCAACCTATCAGCATTCTTTGGGCTGTAAATTCACTTATTTGTGGAATCCTTCTGGCATCGCGTGGGCATTCTTTAGACAATCTTTGGGCTTCATTCGGAAAATTTTCCGGCTCCTTGGAACAACCTTTAGGCAACCTTTCGGCAATCCTTGGGCATTTTTGAGGCATTAATCGAACCTATGTTTGGCATCCTTCTGGCATGGAGAGAGGAATCTCTGAGCATATGTGGGACATCCTGTTAGCAACCATTTGGCACCCTTCTGGCATCGTGTGGGCATCCTTTGGACAATTTTTGGGAGTAATTGGGAGAAAGTTCCGGCTCCTTGGGACAACATGTTGGCCACCTATCGGCAATCTTTGCGCATTCTTGGGCCTATAATCGGATTTATTTGTGGCATCGTTCTGGTATAGAGAGAGCAAACTTTGTGCATCCTTGGGACCAAATTTTGGCAACCTTTCGGCATCCTTCTGGCATCGACTGGGCATTCTTTAAACAGATTTTAAGCGTCATTGGGAAGAATTTCCGGTTCCTTGGGACAATCTTTTGGCAACCTATCGACATTCATTGGACATTAATCAAACTTATTTGTGGCATCCTACACAGAATATTTTTGGGCGTCATTGGGAGAATTTTCCGACTCCTTGGGACAACCCTTTGGCAACCTTTCGGCATCCCTCTGGCATCGAGTGGACATTCTTTAGGCAATCTTTGGGCATCACTGGAAGATTTTTCCGGCTCCTTGGGACAACCTTTAGGCAATCTATGGGCATTCTTGGGGCATAAATCGGACTTATTTGTGACATCCTTCTGCCATAGAGAGAGTAATCTTTGGGCGTCCTTGGGACAATATTTTGGCAACCAATTGGCATCCTTCTGGCATCGAGTGAGCATCCTTTGGTCCGTCTTTGGCAGTAATTGGGAGAAAGCTCCGGCTCCTTGGGACAACCTGTTGGCTACCTATCGGCATTCTTTGGGCATTAACCAAACTTATTTGTGATATCCTTATGGTATCAAGTGGGCATTCTTAAGACAATCTTTGGGCGTCATTGGGAGAATTTTCTGGCTCCTTGGAACAACCTTTCGGCTGCCTTTCGTCAATCTTTGGGCATTCTTGGGGCATTAATCAGACTTATGTGTGGCATCCGTCTGCCATAGAGAGAGTAATCTTTGGGCGTCCTTGGGACAATATTTTGGCAACCAATTGGCATCCTTCTGGCATCGAGTGAGCATCCTTTGGACCGTCTTTGGCAGTAATTGGGAGAAAGCTCCGGCTCCTTGGGACAACCTGTTGGCTACCTATCGGAATTCTTTGGGCATTAACCAAACTTATTTGTGATATCCTTATAGTATCAAGTGGGCATTCTTAAGACAATCTTTGGGCGTCACTGGGAGAATTTTTTGTCTCCTTGGGACAACCTTTTGGCAACCTATCGGCATTCTTTGGGCTGTAATTACACTTATTTGTGGCATCCTTCCGGCATCAAGTGGGCATTCTTTAGCTAATCTTTGGGCGTCGTTGGGAGACTTTTCCGGCTCCTTGGAACAACCTTTAGGCAACCTTTCGGCAATCTTTGGGCATTTTTGAGGCATTAATCGAACCTATGTGTCGCATCCTTCTAGCATGGAGAGAGGAATCTCTGAGCATATGTGGGATATCCTGTTAGCAACCATTTGGCACCCATCTGGCATCGAGTGGGCAGCCCTTGGACAATCGTTGGGAGTCATTGGGAGAAAGTTCCGGCTCCTTGGGACAACCTGTTGGCCACCTATCGGTAATCTATGGGCATGATTGGGGCATCAATCTGACTTATTTGTGGCATCGTTCTGGCATAGAGAGAGCAATCTTTGGGCAACCTTTCGGCATCCTTCTGACATC
This sequence comes from Drosophila colorata, assembly GCA_035041545.1. Classification (NCBI taxonomy): domain Eukaryota; kingdom Metazoa; phylum Arthropoda; class Insecta; order Diptera; family Drosophilidae; genus Drosophila; species Drosophila colorata. The sequence continues at coordinate 179,666 of JAWNLD010000150.1, forward strand.
GAGTTGGCATTTTTAGACAATCCTTGTGACAACATTTTGCCAACCTATCAGCATTCTTTGGGCATTATTCAGACTTGTTTGTGATATTTTTTGGTATCAGTGGGCATTCTTTAGACATGCTTGAGCATCAATCTGACTTATTTGTGGCATCGTTCTGGCATAAGAGTGCAATCTTTGGGCAACCTTTCGGCATCCTTCTGACATCGAGTTGGCATTTTTTAGACAATCCTTGTGACAACATTTTGCCAACCTATCAGCATTCTTTGGGCATTATTCAGACTTGTTTGTGATATTTTTATGGTATCAAGTGGGCATTCTTTAGACAATCTTTGGGAGTCATTGGAAGAATATTCCGGCTCCTTGGGAGAACCTGTTGGCCACTTATCGGCAATCGAAGGGCATCCTTTGGAAAATCGTTGGGCGCCATTGGGAGAATTTTCCGGCTCCTTGGGACAACTGTTTGGCAACTTTTTGGCAATCTGAGGGCATTCTTGGGGCATTAAACGGAATTATGTTAGGCATCCTTCTGGCATGGAGAGAGCAAACATTATTTTGGCAACCATTTGGCACCCCTCTGGCATCGAGTGGACATTTTTAAGATCTTAGGGCGTCATTGGGAGAACTTTCTGTCTCGCGGTTGGCAACCTTGGAACAACCTTTTGACTGCCTTTCGGCAATCTTTGGGCATTCTTGGGGTATTCTGGCATGGAGAGAGCAATCTCTGGGCATATTGGGACATCCTTTTAGCAACCAATTGGCATTCTTCGGGCATCGATGTGGCATTCCTTAGACAATCTTTGGGCGTCACTGGAAGATTTTTCGGTCTCCTTGGGACAACCTTTAGGCAACCTTTCGGCAATCGTTGGGCATTCTTGGGGCATTAATTAAACAACATTGTTTGGATTAATGACCCAAAAATGCCCAAAGGATGCCGAAAGGGGGCGAACAGGTTGTCACAAGCAGCCGGAAAATTACCCCAATGACCCCCAAAGATTGTCTAAGAATGCCCACTCGATGCCAGAAGGATGACGAAAGGTTGAAAAATGGTTGTCCCAAGGATGTCCAAAGTTTGCTCTCTCCATGCCAGAAGGCTGCCATACATAATTCCGATTAATGCCTCAAGAATGCAAACAGATTGCCGAAAAGTTGCCAAACAGTTGTCCCAAGGAGCCGGAAAATTCTCCCAATCACTGCCAAAGATTGTCTGAAGAATGTCCACTTGATGCCAGAATGATGCCACAAATAAGTTCAATTACAGCCCAAAAAATGCCGATAGGTTGCCAAGTACGCCCGAAGTTTGCTCTCTCTATACCAGAATACCCCGAGAATGCCCAAAGATTGCCGAAAGGCACCCAAAAGGTTGTTCCAAGGTTGCCAACCGCGAGACAGAAAGTTCTCCCGATGACGCCGAAAGATTGTCTTTAAAAGAGAGTAATCTTTGGGCGTCCTCAGGACAATATTTTGGCAACCATTTAGCATCCTTCTGGCATCGAGTGGGCATCCTTTGGACAATCTTTGGGAGTAATTGGGAGAAAGTTCCGGCTCCTTGGGACAACCTGTAGGCCACCTATCGGCAATATATTGGCATGCTTGAGCATCAATCTGACTTATTTGTGGCATCGTTCTGGCATAAGAGTGCAATCTTTGGGCAACCTTTCGGCATCCTTCTGGCATCGAGTGGGCATTTTTTAGACAATCCTTGTGACAACATTTTGGCAACCTATCAGCATTCTTTGGGCACTATTCAGACTTGTTTGTGATATTTTTATGGTATCAAGTGGGCATTCTTTAGACAATCTTTGGGAGTCATTGGGAGAATATTCCGGCTCCTTGGGAGAACCTGTTGGCCACCTATCGGCAATCGAAGGGCATGCTTGGGGCATCAATCTGACTTATTTGTGGCATTGTTCTGGCATAGAGAGAGCAATCTTTGGGCGTCCTTGGGACAATCTTTTGGCAACCTTTCGGCATCTTTCTGGCTTCGAGTGGGCATTCTTTAGACAAACTTTGAATGTCATTGGGAGAAATTTGCGGCTCCTTGTGTCACCGTTTTGGTAACCTTTCGGGATTCTTTGGGCATTAATCAAACTTATTTGTGATATCCTTATGGTATCAAGTTGGCATTCATTAGACAATCTTTGGGAGTTATTGGGAGAATTTTCCGGCTCCTTGGTACAATCTGTTGGCTACCTTTCGGCAATCTTTGGGCATTTTTGGGGCATTAATCGAAACTATGTTTGGCATCCTTCTGTCATGGAGAGAGCAATCTCTAGGCATATGTGAGACATCCTTTTAGCAACCAATTGGCATTCTTCGGGCATCGATGTGGCATTCCTTAGACAATCTTTGGGCGTCACTGGAATATTTTTCGGTCTCCTTGGGACAACCTTTAGGCAACCTTTCGGCAATCGTTGGGCATTCTTGGGGCATTAATCGGACTTATTTGTGGAATCCTTCTGCCATAGAGAGAGTCATCCTTGGGCGTCGTTGGGACAATCTTTTGGCATCCCTTTGGCGCAGAGTGGGCATTTTTAAGACTATCTTTGGGCGTCACTGGGAGAACTTTCTGTCTCGCGGTTGGCAACCTTGGGACAACCTGTTGGCCACCTATCGGCAATCTATGGGCATGCTTGGGGCATCAATCTGAATTATTTGTGTCATCGTTCTGGCGTAGAGAGATCTTTGGGCGTCCTTGGGACAATATTTTGGCATCCATTTGGCATCCCCTTGGCGCAGAGTGGGCATTTTTAAGACAATCTTTGGGCGTCATTGGGAGAACTTTCTGTCTCGCGGTTGGCAACCTTGGGACAACCTTTTGGCTGCCTTTCGGCAATCTTTGGGCATTCTTGGGGTATTCTGGTATAGAGAGAGCAATCTTTGGGCGTACTTGGGACAATACCTATCGGCATTCTTTGGGCATTCATCAAACTTATTTGTGATATCCTTATGGTATCAATTGGGCATTCTTTAGACAATCTATTGGCGTCACTGGAAGATTTTTCCGTCTCCTTGGGACAACATTCTTGGGGCATAACTCGGATTTATTTGTGGAATCCTTCTGCCATAGAGAGATTAATATATGGGCGTCCTTAGGACAATATTCTGGCAACCATTTGGCACCCCTCTGGCATCGAGTGGGCATCCTTTGGACAATTCTTGGGAGTTATTGGGAGAAAGTTCTGGCTCCTTGGGACAACCTGTTGGGTGCCTTTCGGCAATCTTTGGGCATTCTCGGGGTATTCTGGTATAGAGAGAGCAAACTTCGGGCGTACTTGGCAACCTATCGGCATTTTTTGGGCTGTAATTGAACTTATTTGTGGCATCATTCTGGCATCAAGAGGACATTCTTCAGACAATCTTTGGCAGTGATTGGGAGAATTTTCCGGCTCCTTGGGACAACTGTTTGGCAACCTTTCGGCAATCTGTTTGCATTCTTGAGGCATTAATCGGAATTATGTTTGGCATCCTTCTGGCATGGAGAGAGCAAACTTTGGGCATCCTTGGGACAACCATTTTGCAACCTTTCGTCATCCTTCTGGCATCGAGTGGGCATTCTTTAGATAATCTTTGGGGGTCATTGGGGTAATTTCCCGGCTGCTTGTGACAACCTGTTCGCCCCCTTTCGGCATCCTTTGGGCATTTTTGGGTCATTAATCCAAACAATGTTGTTTAATTAATGCCCCAAGAATGCCCAACGATTGCCGAAAGGTTGCCTAAAGGTTGTCCCAAGGAGACCGAAAAATCTTCCAGTGACGCCCAAAGATTGTCTAAGGAATGCCACATCGATGCCCGAAGAATGCCAATTGGTTGCTAAAAGGATGTCCCACATATGCCCAGAGATTGCTCTCTCTATGCCAGAATACCCCAAGAATGCCCAAAGATTGCCGAAAGGCAGCCAAAAGGTTGTTCCAAGGTTGCCAACCGCGAGACAGAAAGTTCTCCCAATGACGCCCTAAGATCTTAAAAATGTCCACTCGATGCCAGAGGGGTGCCAAATGGTTGCCAAAATAATGTTTGCTCTCTCCATGCCAGAAGGATGCGTAACATAATTCCGTTTAATGCCCAAAGAATGCCCACAGATTGCCAAAAAGTTGCCAAACAGTTGTCCCAAGGAGCCGGAAAATTCTCCCAATGGCGCCCAACGATTTTCCAAAGGATGCCCATAGATTGCCGATAAGTGGCCAACAGGTTGTCCCAAGGTGCCGGAACTTTCTCCCAATTACTCCCAGAGATTGTCCAAAGGATGCCCACTCGATGCCAGAAGGATGCCAATCGGTTGCCAAAAGATTGTCCCTAGAAAGCCCAAAGAATTCTCACTCTATTCCAGAAGGATTCCACAAATAAGTCCGATTAATGCCCCAAGAATGCACAACGATTGCTGAAAGGTTGCCTAAAGGTTGTCCTAAGGAGACCGAAAAATCTTCCAGTGACGCCCAAAGATTGTCTAAGGAATGCCACCTCGATGCCGGAAGAATGCCAATTGGTTGCTAAAAGGATGTCCCACATATGCCTAGAGATTGCTCTCTCCATGCCAGAAGGATAACACAAATTAGTCCGATTTAGTCCCCAGAATGCCCAACGATTGCCGAAAGGCAGCCGAAAGGTTGTTCCAAGGAGCCGGAAAATTCTCCCAATGGCGCCCAAAGATTGTCTAAAGAATGCCCACTTGATGCCAGAAGGATGCCACAAATAAGTTTAATTACAGCCCAAAAATGCCGATAGGTTGCCAAAAGATTGTCCCAAGTACGCCGTTTGCTCTTCTATTCCAGAATACCCCAAGAATGCCCAAAGATTGCCGAAAGGCAGCCAAAAGGTTGTCTCAAGGTTGCCAACCGCGAGACAGAAAGTTCTCCCAATGACGCCCAAAAATTGTCTTAAAAATGCCCACTCTGCGCCAAGGGGATGCCAAATGGATGCCAAAATATTGTCCCAAGGACGCCCAGAAGATCTCTCTACGCCAGAACGATGACACAAATAATTCAGATTGATGCCCCAAGCTTGCCCATAGATTGCCGATCGGTTGCCTAAAGGTTGTCCCGGTTGCCCCAAGAATGCCCACTCGATGCCAGAAGGATGCCAAATGGTAGCCAAATGATTGTCCCTCGGACGCCCAAAGAATTCTCTCTCTTAGCCAGAAGGATGCCACAAATAAGTTTTATTAATGCCCCTAGAATGACCAAAGATTGCCGAAAGGTTGCCAAAAGGTTGTTCCAAGGAGCCGCAAATTTCTCCCAATGACGCTCAAAGATTGTCTAAAGAATGCCAACTTGATGCCAGAAGGATGCCACAAATAAGTTTAATTACTGCCCAAATAATGCCGATAGGTTGCCAAAAG
>JAWNLD010000154.1:3162500-3413479 GCA_035041545.1 Drosophila colorata
TTAGAGTAGTTGTTTTTGGTGGCTGTTGTTACTGGGGCTATGTGTGAAATATGCCACTTTAATGAGCCAACGTTGCGCACCGAGTGCCGCCTCACTTTGTGTGCCCCCAGCCCAGCCACGCCCACTTGACGGCCGTTCGCGCGGCAGTTGTTGTAGGTGCAACGACGTGAACTAAACTGAGACCGGCTCGCGGCGCTTGTCGTGAATGTTTGACGTCCACAATTCGCAGCTGGGCAACATGGGTATAGGTGCGAGAGGGTTTTGGGTGGGCTGGGTGGGTTGGTTGTTGGGAGAGGGGGTGGATGGGGGTGTTGCCTGTTCCCTGGCTGCTATGGCACTCAAGTGCTGTTGGACTGCCACATGGCCGCATGCCTCAATTGACATTTTGAATTGTGCAACAGCAGAGTGCAAAAAAGCGTTGCATACAGCACGAAGTGTGTGCGTGTGTGTGTGTATGTGTGTGTGTGAGTTTGTTGTGTGCTGTGTGCTAGGCAAGGATAATGCCAGGCAAAAACACGTGTTTAATGCATAAGTGCGAACGTGACGCTAAACTCATTTAAAGGATTAAGTACTAAAGAGAGAGTGTGTGTGTGTGTTATGCCCGCCTATGTGTGTGTGTGTGTGTGTGTGTGTGCTGGTGTGTAAATGAGATTAAATTTTGTTGAAAGCAACGCGCGCGGCGACAAAGTGCGGTCCACACTTTTTTCCACAGATATTCAAAGTATAAGAGTAGGCTGAGGGGAAAGGAGGCTAAGTTTATTTATGCATATGTATGTTCAGTCACAGATGTGTGTGTGTGTGTATGTGTGTTGCTGTTTGTTTACACGAAAGTAGGTTAAAAGCACTTTTGGGCCAAAGCCACGCCTCCTCCCAACACCCGCTTGTTTATCTGTCTGTTGTTTCTGTTTGCATTTTTGTTTGCATTTTGTCTTCGGTTTTTGGAACAGTTTAAGCGTCAAATTGTTGGCCATTGTTTTCGTATTCGTTAATCCTTTTTAGTCACCCTGCCCGACTGTCGCCGCGATAAACAACCAACCGACAGTGCCTGCGAGAGTTGACTTTAAATTTAATTAATTACAATTTTATGCGCTGGCTGTTTAATTCATTCCCGCCCAGCCAACTCTACTTCATGAGCTTCCCTTCGGTTTTTGTTTACTTATTTCATAAGATTAAATATCAAATATTTGTCTGGCTGTCTGTTTGTTTGGCTTACGACAAGACTGTGCACTTGTAAGCCAACTGCTTCGGCCAGGTTCGGTTTGGGTGTGTGTTAATCGCTTGAATTTGCATCGCAGGGTTGCCAGGTGCATTTGCGAAGCACTTTAAATGCCGACGAATTTGACTTGGAGTGGGCAGCTGTTGCAACGTTGAAGGCTAATTTGTGTACTTTTTGGGATAATCTTGAATGCAAAGTGTAAATATATCCATATTGCAACCGAATTCTCTAGCATAAAATTAAGGTAAATACGATAATAATTGGTAAAATATGCCTATTTTTATATATATATATATTTTTTTTTTACTGCGAACTTTAATATTAAAGATTTTCTTATTCTAGTTTAATGATTTTTTTCTTTATTGATGGCATTCAAATCTTCTTGCTTGCTATGATATTAAATACACATTTTAAGCTCAAAATCGAATATCATTTATTTGTATTTTCATAATTTAAGCACTTTATTAATTTCACTACTCAATTTTAAATTGATTACATAAACAAACTCATTTTTTTTATAAATTGTATTCATAAACTGATATTTTTTCAGCATAATCATTTTAATAATTTTTACTCAAACTCCTTTTTACTTTTTAAACCACCCGACAACCCTGGCTAATCAATTCTATGCGGTGCTTTTGATGTGCATGCCACTAAAAGGGTTCAGAAATTTTAAACGTTTATTGACATTTTGGCAATTACGGCGCCACTTGCATTTACCAAACCCCACGACCCCGTTGACAGTTGACGTTTGCCGGTTGCCAGTTGCCAGCTTTGGCTTATCAAATGTTAAATTAATGAAGTTAAAACATGGGCTTTGAGTGACGCAACCTGCCACTGTGTGTGTGCTTCCAGCTCTGGGGACAACAACAGCTAATGATATCAGCGCGACGAGCTTATCGATGCTTAACTCAATTATGCTAATATTTCTCAACGCGTTCTTAAGTCGACGACAATGTCCAGCTCTTAGTATTTATTTATTTATTTTTGTTTCTTTTCTCTGTTATTTTTTACCGTAACAAGAAGTCTATCAAAGTTGTCTCACGCCGCTCACAGGTGGTCAACTGAGCGTGAATAATTGTGGAAGACAGAGAGAGAGAGAGGGGTAGAGAGGTAGACCATTTGCATACATAGCTGGACATCTTGCAGTTGGGACATAGGATGAGCCCAACGGGTTTCTAATTATGCAGCTTGACTCGTGAATGCCTGCACCCTCCCTCCCTCCCGCCCTCGCTCGCTATCTCCGTCTCGTCAACGCCTTTGTCTTTGTTCATCAAACTGTTTAGAGGGAAATCAAGATAAACTTTTAATTTCTGGTCAGGTCGTAAAAAGTGGACGTGGGAAGCATTGCGGCCAGAGCCGAGGAGTCGCTGCTCCTCGCCGCAGTTTTGTACAATTTATTCAAATTTAAACTGCAGTCAGCGGATGAACATAAAACTGGCATTTTATGAGCGCACTTTTAATTGTCCGAGAGTCCAGAGTCCAGCGAGTGCGCAGCACGTATAAAAAAAGGGTTAATTTGCAAGCGGGGCGACCATGTGCTGCCTGCCAACTGCGCCTGCCCCTATTCCTGTTGTGGACTGAGTCCTTAGACCCTTTTTTCACTTAGCCACCCATTGGTCGGCCATCTGATAATTAGAAATTTATTAAGCTTAATTATGTGTTGCCTCAAAGTACGCACTTTGAATATTTTCAGCTGGTTCCAGCTGCCTGATTAAAGGCAGACCACGAGAAAAGGGTTGCCTACATTTTATTCTGGGCTCGGGCCTTGCCAAAAACTTTGCTTATTGCGGTGGCGTCATCATGAAAATAAAATTAATTTCATGCATGCCTCTTGTGCATAAAAGAGAGGAAACAAAAGAATTTACATTCGGATGTAATTCTTTTTAGTGTTTTGTAATAAAAAAAAATAATACTCGTAAAATAACCTTTTCCGCGTTGTGCGTTCGAAGGATAATACGAGTGTGCCATAAAGTTTAACTTTATGGTCTTGAGGTCAACTTATTTGTGTTTGCGCGCTTTTAAAGTGAGTTTGAAAGTTATTTAGAATTTTTTTTTATATTTTCCAAAATATTTTAAGGCGATTTTTAATGGCTTTGATAGCTCTTTTAACTTTTGGTTTTATTAGTTTATAAGTATTTTAAATATCTATTCGGCGCAGATTGAAATCTTTTTCAGCATTTAACATGCCATAAATCGTTTGAGAAATGCGAGCGATTTAAGTCATGTTTCTTGATTAGATTTGTTTTCCTCAATCGTATCATAAACATTTCCCAAATCATGCACACATAAACGCCCAATCCAAATGCCATAAAAACAGCCCAAACATTTTGAAAAACTTTCCAAAACAGAAGAAAACTTTCTTCTAAATGCCAACAACAACGAAACCATAACAAAAACAACAACAACAACACAAAGTTCGCTGATCGATGATCACATTAAACTTTTAACCCGTTTAGAATCGAATCCGAAAATAGAAATCAAAACGCATCAATTGGCGTGGGCTGCCAATGAGGCGACCGGAAAAACGCCTGGAAACAACAAAATTATTTAAAAACCCATTAAATTTGCATATTTATGCGCTGAGTTGCGAGTTGACGTGTTTATAGGCCTTCCAGACCCGAATGCTGTGGGCAGCCAACTGTCATATATGCATGAGGTGATAAAAAACTTTTTAATTGGGTGTTGCACATATCAAAGCGTCTAAGTTTTCCAAAAATTTTGAATTCAAATATGCCAAAACAACACAGCGCACACACACGCACACACACACACACATATGGATGGGCAGAGCCTCTTGTTAAATCGGCGCATTCGGTTCGCATCTCGGCCTGAGACGCAGACGTGGCAGATGGCGCACTACGTGACCAATGTGAAATCCGTTGACTTATGTCAATATGACGTAGCGTCGAGTTTTTGCCCGGAAATCGACTCAACTCAAATGAAGATAGACAGCGCAGACGACAGACTGCAGACAACAGAGGTTCAGAGGTTTGGGTTAGAGCCGGTATTGCATAACGTGTATGAACTTTTTGGCAGTGGTGAGAAATCAAATAAGGACGGCAGACTGCCGGGACTGGATGGCAAGGCTGAAAGGCTGAAAGGCTGCCGGGCAAATGACAGTCTGAAATTTTGAACTTGAAATTATTTGCACGACAGCACAAATTGTGAGCTGCGAAATGAAAGCGGTTGGATTACTTTTAGGGGTAATTGTGGCACAGCCTTAAGTACAAAACCATTAAAGTTATGGGTTTTTATGTCGTCTATAACATATGTAGTAGATTATATGCATATGCTGCAAAAGATATATATATATATATGTAGTATATCTAATAATAAAATATTCTTAATAGCCCAAGGCATAACATATGCACTAATAATAAATTTCCTTTTGTTTGAATTTATTTTATTCAATTAATTCTCCTCTTTTGGTTGATGCAGCATATTTTTTAAAATCACATCAATCTGGGAAAATAAAGCCCATTTGTTTTCTCTGTAGCTTCTACAATTTTTTATTTCTTCCAAAACTTCCTCTACAGGCAATTTGCGAGTCTATCAAGCCTTTAACTCAAATTTGTCGTTTAATTTATTTTCACGCCACGTTGTCAGGCGCCACATTGAAAATTAGTTTTCACATAGGACTAAAGCGTTTAAAACTGTACGTAGTCCCAGGCACAGACATGCTTCATATACCCTTACACTTCCAATTTTCCCTTGCCCGTGACAGCTGTCAGCAATTCGGCAAATGGCGCTCAATTCGCTGGCAAAAGAGGAGCTGAAAAATGGATGCAAAGCGTTTGCCAATTTTAATACACGTTTTTTGATACAAAAAAAATAAAATAAAAATATAATATATATATGTGCATGTATATATATTAAATTTCCCTTTTGTATTTACTTTGCCATAATGTTATTTGATGCCCGGCGATGGCAATTGATAGCAGTGCCAATGACCTGCAGGATATGAGTACTTAAACAGGATCCAGCACGTTTTCCATTGCGGTTGGGTTGTTTTTCGCGTGTTGACGCCTCTGACCAGGACACACACTCACACACACACTCACATTCACGCACAATCAGAGCTGGGGCCAGTAACGGGATGGCATGCGTCGCCAGCTGTCAGAGCTGTTGGAGCTGTCCGCTCGGTGCGTGCAGCCACAGAATGTCATGCACCTGTCAGCTGGCCATAATAAGATGCCAAAACAGTTGTGCGGTTTGGGCCCGACCAACAGCTAGCCCCAGGCAGCAGGATAACAATAGGCTGACCAAACAGGATGCAATACCATAAGAGCGTGAGTTGAGCTTAAGGTTTTGCCTATGGTCAAGTTGCAGCAAACAGGATAATGCTTGAAAGGCTGTGCTGCTACTTAAAGGTCTTGAATTTTTTATTGGCCGGATATATCTTTAAGATAAGCAAGATACTAAACTCATTGTGTTCTTTATTTATACTAAAAATCGAAATTTATCTTAGTTCATTGGCTTTTTAGCTTTTAAAGTATATTAGATCATTTTACTTAAATTAGTATGTAATTAGTTAGATTGTTTGGCTAATGCAACGTTGTTAGGTTTCAAAACTTTCTTAAGAGCTCACAACTACTCAGCGTTTTACATTAACACCATTTCTGTAACTTAATAACTTGCGTAGTTTTTAGTAAATGAGTTTTTATACCACGCAAATAAAAAGCGAGTGGAGCATATTGGCTGTGCAACAATCGGACAGATAATAAAATAATAATGTTGAAGAAAGAGTGTAGAATATAAATATATAATATAAATATTTTTGTAATCTGTATATTAGTTGTTTATAAATTGATTTTTAATTAATTTTATTTTTAGAGAGGATATATATTTTGAGAATATTCAATTCTCGATTGCTTTGTATTTTTTTTAAATTTCCTTCATTTATGTTTATCATTTTATGCTTTCGCTGAGTCAAGTATTTAAGGCTACATCAATTTTTAAAATTAAATTCCAGAGTATTTCCCAGTCTCGCATTTGCTCTGATGCGACTGTAACTTCTCTTTCATGTTAATTTACCAAGAGAGAGAAAAACAAAAACGCCGCTGTTGTAATTTTTCGCACTTTACAGCTTCTGCTCATCTCTTTTTGTCCGTTCGAAGGCAACTTTTGCCTTTGCCTTGACGTTCAGTTTTGCTGAGGCTTCCATCATCATCGTCAGGCTCTAGTTGTGCGGGTTGACGGGTGGGTGGTGGGTGGTGGGTGGAGGCTAGCCACTTTTGTCGCGCACACTTCAAAAAATATGGCAAGCTCATAATTTTAATCCAGCTTTTAGCCTCTTCCCCGCTGTTCACGCACAATGTGGCAAATTAGCAACAATATTTAAAACTAACTGGCAGGACTCTCTCTTTCCTTCCCGTTGCCTGGTATCCTTGGCTCGCCAATTATTTAAAGCTCAAACTTTCGCCATTTGCGACAGTGCTAGACAAAAAGCAAAGCACAGAGAAGTGGGATAGTGAATATGGAGGCAGCCACAGTAACGCAAAGTTTATGTTAAAAGCTTTGCATTATGGCCGAAACACTTCAAGTTACGAGGACGACACCAGCCAAGAAGCCGCCTCAGTTATATGAACGCGGCCCGGGGAGGAGGTGCGAAATATGATCGCAAAGTTTGCCATGAAAATCGTGACACATTTTTTGGGTCAGCTGCGCATTGCAGATTCTAATTTTCAATTTGCTTACGTCACAGTTTTTAATTAAAAGCAAACGCGCGAAATAAACATTAATTTTTATTAAGCTGCACCCGACCCCAGCCCACCCCACCCCACCCCACACTCTCAGGTTCTCAACTTGCCCCAACCCTCCAGTCTCTGCTCGATTTGCTGCCTGTGGCTTATAATGTGTATTTCTATGTTAATAACATCATTATCGGCCGTCTCTCTGCTGGGCAGGCGCCAGCGCCTCCTGCCGAGGTCCTAGCCGTTGGCTGTTGGCTTTTAACGCCTTTGCTTTTAGCCATTTCATTGTCGTCTTTTGGCTTTTTAGCTGGCCGCCTGCCTAATGCAGCCTCAACCATTTACCATCTACCATGTACATAAGTAGCTGCGTCTTATCCTTGCCTTATCCTTATTGCCATCGCATCTTCATTTTTGCTCGTTCAGCTTTATTAGAGACGCGCTTTCCTGTCGCCTGCCGCCTGCTGTTTGTCCTTTGCCATCCTGTTCTGTTCGGTGCTGTCCACGCAAATCCTGCCATCAAATTTACACAAATTTCTGCTCAAGTCCGGCCCGCCAAAGGACATGTTTTTTGTTATCGCTCAACGTGGCAGGGAGAGAGCTTTGTTTTTTGGGCTGGTTCCCGTTGTTGTTGTTGTTGTTGTTGTTCCTGCTGCTTATTGTAGCTTTTTCATATTGCCGGAAATTGTGGCTACCGGATGTGGGATTATGTTTTCAAGTTTGTACCGGAACTTTGGCGCTTCACGGTAGCTGTAGTAAAAATCATGACTGGTTTACGGTTCAGTTGGGTCCCATTCAGATTTGGAGTTCGGTTCGCTCCTGCCATTGAGACAGGTCAGGTTTCGAGTGGTTAGTCACCTTTGAAATAGGTTAGCTCAGCTTAATTGATGTTCTTTTGCCATTAATTGTGGACTTTGATTTGCATCAAGATTTTAAAAGAATTTCTTTTATATATTTAGTATTAAATTAAAGTTAAAAAAAGAGAAGAATATAGTTTTGCAAATATGTGTATGTAATAGACTTAATATGGCGATTCCGAACTTTATTAGTCGTATTATATAAGAACTAGTTGCTCAGTTTTACAAGACCAGATCGCTCAAATAGCTGCCAAATAGCTTTTTATATCCTGAACCTATTGAAAATGGGTAAAAAGGGTCCATATACCAGAAAAACGCAATTCAAGTACTACAGACTTGTGTTTTAGTTTATACATAGATTTGAATGCTCCAGTTAACTGCTGAAAACTGCTGCCCCTGAATAAAGCGCACAGCTTGCGGCGTGTGTTTGTGTGTGTCTGTGAGTGTGTGTCTGTGTATGTATGTAAAAAGGCAAGGGGTTAATATGTATGTAACGGCAGGGTTCAATTTGGGCCCTCTCGACTAGAGTCTGGTAAATAGCACAAACGCCCTACTATGCGATTTTCAAGAGTTCAGGTAAGGTTTATATGTTTTGGCGTTATTTTTAGTTAAGTGCTTAGAGTGTTATATAGTGCATTATCTCTCAATAATTTTTTTTGCTTTGGCTTTTATTGACTGACTTGTGCACTCTCTCTCTTTCTCCCCTCCTCTATCTCTCTTTCTCTCTCTCTACATCTCTCTCTCCACCTCTCTCTCCATCTCTATCTCCATCTCTCTCTGTCTTTCTCTTCTTCGCTCTCTCTCTCTATGGAAATCTGCAAATGTGTATACCCCATAAAGTATATATATTCTTGGTCAGGAGCAATAGCCGAGTCGATCTAGCCATGTCCATCTGTCCGTCCATTAGTTTGTCTGATGAACGCGTCGATTGCAGAGACTACAAGAGCTAGAGAGTTGAATTGGGACTTTTTAAGTTCGTGTATACCATACGCAAAAATATATAAATATTTATGGTATAAAATGTTATATTAATTTCTAGATAGTTAATACAAAGGTAATGTAAATATATAAGTATTTATAAATATATACAAATATATAAGTATTTGTACATATATACAAATATACAAGGACTTATATTATCTTTGGTTAATATCAGAATATTTATTTTCTATGCTTTACTCATATTTATTAATATATCAATTTACATATTTACATATCTCTTAACAGTCCTTAGCTATATGTAGCTATCAGCTATCTCCCCTTTATCTTAGCTTACATGAATGGTTATAACTACTTCTACTTTTCATTTCACATAGATTGCTTGCTTGCTATGGTTACTCCTTGAAAGTATTATCACCCACTCAGTTGGCCTACAGGCATCAATTAATTTCACACTGCTTTCAGAATTGTTGGTCGCACGTATTATTCACGTCAAAGTCAGCACTTGAGAGCAAATTTTGCGATTTAGTTTGCGCAACTTTTATTGGCTTGTGGCGCCGTTTGTGCTGAAACCAAGCAGCAGCTGGAGCTGGAGCTGGAGCCGGAGCTCGAGATGGTTCTGGCAACAGCCTCTTGTGGGCCAGGCCACTCAGCCAGTTGGCTGTTGCCGGTTTTGTCGTCATTTGCGCACTTAAAGTAATTACGCGAATTACTTCAGAAGTCGCCAAGTTTTCTAATTATATCGAATAAATTTGTTTAATACGCGTATATTGCCAGAAGAGTTCTGTCTCGCTCTCTCCTAATGTCCGCCATTCCTTGCCTTTGCACCCACTCTGACTCTGGCTATCTTCTGCAGCGTATCAGTAACCTTCCTCTCCGCTTCTCAGCCGGCAAAAGCAATTTGCACAGCGTTTTTATAATTTTTTTTTTAGGAGGTTTTTTGTTTTCGATCATTTGGCGCCGTTTCTGATTGTTTACTCTGGTGGAAATGTTAATTTCTGGACTTTTGACTGCCGTTGCGCTGATTTTGTACTGATTTGAACTTCACTGATTTGAATGATTTTGTTTTGAATGGCAGGCGTCAGTTTTTCCATTCGCCCGTTTGGCTTTTATTTAATGTTTTTTCTTTGGATACTGCTGTTGCTTTTGATTATTTGCTTCAGTTGTTTATTCAATTTCCGCCGCTTTTTTGTTGGTTGTTGTTGTTCTTGTTATTTTTTGTGTTTCCTCTCGATTGGCTTTTACATTTTTAAATTAAACGGCTTTGAGTAGGGCACAGCCTTTTATTGGCATTTAAAGAACCTCGAAATTAGCTTAGACCGTTGGCCAACTAATCAGTTGCTCGTTGAAAGCCATAAGATACTTTAAGCGATGTTTTTAAATAAAGTTTAAAGTATTTTCAATTTCAACACGGATACTGGGACTCTGTAAGCCTCAAGCACAGTCTAACCGGAAAGTAAGTGCCCTAATATGTGTGTACACATACTAATACACACGAGCTGAGAAGTTCCCATCGAATTGCCAAACTAAATAGAACAGTTCATAACTTTGGCTGCACATAATCTCCTCGCACACTTATTAAACAATCCAATCTATATCAAAAGCAAATAAACACGCGCCTCTTGAAAGCTACCCTGCACCGCTCCTTGCCTCGGCTCGACTACCCTGCGACAACGACAACGAAAGCGACAACGACAACGACAACGACAACTGCAACATTCATTTGGTCGACTGTCTGACCCAATTCAGGTCTGTAGCAATGTAAGTGTAGTCGAGTAACCCTCGCGGCATCGTGACCCCCTCTCAGGCGCTTCACTGGCTCGCCCAGTTACGCGCTTCTTCGCCGCCCCTGGCTCCGGCTGTCCCTGTCCGTCGGTTCTTAATGAAGCAACGCACGTAAACAATAAGCAAACTTTGAAGCGAAAATTTTGCGCAAATAATGTTGGCTTTACATTTTTTTTCCCCTATTTCTTCTTCATTTGCTGTTTTGTTGTTGTTTGTTTGGTGCAAAAAAAGATACGGATGCGGATACGTGCGGCGTCATGCGCCGGCAGGAACTGGCACGAAGGTCGTCCTGCTGCTGGTCCTTGCAAAAGTTTTGCGCGCCTGTAACAAGTTGCTCGGAATTAGTTGCGAAAAGTGTGGCAACTCTGGCGCTAACCAACCCCGCCCCGACCTGCTCTGCCCTGCGCTGCCCTGTCAGCTCATTAATTTTAAGGCACAAAACGGAAGCGTGCAGCCAGTTTCCGGTTAGCAAAAGGCCCACAAAACCCCAAACCGGAGACAGCCACGGCCATGTCACGGCTTTGGGTATACCTATCCGTATCCGTATTTGTATTCGTATTTGTATTTGTAGTTGAAATCACATTGGTATTGGTGTATTTGTGAGCCGCACTTGAATTATGGCTAAAAATTCTTTTAGCCTTTCAGTTTGCCGGTTTGTTTTCTGCTCGCTGCCTCTTAATAAGCAACGGCACAGAAACTTTTCGAGTGCGCAAAATATGCGCGAATGGCACGCGAAAGAGCCAAGGGGGGTGAAGGAGGTCCTAGAAGAGCTGGCAAGGAGCAGAAGCAAGGGGCAGGGCGTACAACAGCTGATGCTGCAAGCCAGCAATGAATACAAAATTAATGTAGGTCGAAATGGCAAGGCATGCGACTGAAACTGAAATAGATTAATTACAAGTAGTTCCACTTTGGGCTCTGAGAAATTGTTGAGGAGGCCGCAGTTCCTCTTCGCCCCGCTACGAAATGCCTGTGCGCCAGCTGGGAGCTATTTATTTTGCATATGAATTTTTGGTTTGATATATTAACAAAATGGTAGCAAAAGTTGCCAACAATTAAGTTCATTTGATATGAAGTAATGGGAATTAATTGATCTTTTATAAAATGGAGGCAGTTAAAAAATTGTTGAGTTTTATATAATATAGTATAATCAGATTTATTTTTGGGTTTCTACAAATTTTCATTAAATTAAATTTTTATTTTTATTGTGGCTAATGTCTGATTATTTGTACTGCTTGACTCCAGCTATCTATCTACAAAATAATTCAAAATATTATGATAATTAGAACTAAATTGAAAACGGAGACCCTGGCATGGTGTCAGATAACTACAGTTTTATGTGACCATTTGCCATGGCAAATGTATCTGCAATTAGAACAAAGTGTAGATACAATTCTGAAACTGGAATAAGTGGAACAACAAGGACAGTAAGTGTAAGAAATTCACTAATGATAGAAGAAGATACCGTGAAAAATTTAGCTCTTATATGTGTTTTTATTAATTATTAATAGCAAACATAATGCATTCGACTATATAGAGAAATACGTGTTGGAACTCACACCGATATGGTATTAGGTAAATATTGCCAATTTAATTAAATAGTTTATGCTATGTCAGCTTTATAATACAATTAGCAGCTAATTTTAATTTTTTTTTAAATTTGTTTATTCAGCAATGTATTAAATAAGATGATTTTTAAGATACCGACTAATTTATGCATTGTTAAAGAACTGAGGTCAGTTTCTCGCATAACTCCAGCTCACAATTGTCTACTTGTCCAAATGCTCAAAATCTTCCTCCTTGAATTGTTCTTTTCACTGGCATCCTTTGCCATTTGCATAATCAGTATAAACAAATGCATGTATCTAAGTATCTTAAGCAATGTGCTGCACATATTTCAGGCGACAAATCCTTTAAAACTGCTCTAATGCAGTTTGCCTTTTGTTTTGGCCTGATGCAACATGCCACAAGCAGCGACAGCAGCAAGGACTGTGGCATAACTACGAACGGGACCTCAGCCAGTCGTATTTGTTGTGCCAGTATCTCAAAAGAAAATATGCAGCTCGGCATCAAAAGAAATAAGGGAAAGCACAACAAAAAATAAAAAAATGAGCACTTGTTTGTTTGTCAACAGTTTGTCCTGAGCAGTCCTTTTGTGGCCTGGCTAGTTTCCTGCCTAGTTGCCAGTCGGCCTGCATGCCAGCCTGCATATGTTGTCAGCGCTAATCAAGCGCACATATGATAAACACACAACTTTCTACTTATATATATATATACACACATACACATCACACATACACATGCATGTGCCTGTATGAAGACAAAGGCCAGGACTTATGCAATTGTATTTGTTTAGCCAGGCAGTTGGGCTGAACGGCCTTAGGCATATTTTGCAGCTATTTGCTGCATCCTTGGCATCCTTGGCATTCTGTGCATTTCTTTCAGCCGTTGCCTTTCCGCACAATATCACAGGCTCTCAAAGGTGCTGAGGTTCGCAGGGTTTTCCTTTGATTGATTTATGCTAATTCCTAATCCTTGGGCAATTATGCAAATGCAGACGCAAGTTAAAGGCATGCCAATTGCATATTTCATTAATACGATTATGAACGCTGCTTTGTCTGCCCCGAGGCCTAGCTCAAATTTTAGCTTAAATTTACTTAAGAACTGCATATATCATATATGCTGTCTAAGCCCGAAACTAACGAATGAAGCAACATTTTATTATGTCACTATGTCACACAGATACTCTCTCCCACACAGAGAGAAGCCGAGCAGTTGACATGTTGACATGTTAAAGAGCGTGTAAGTGAAGTGTGATGGAAGCTCGCAGATACATAGAAAGCGTGAGATACACATAGTTGCCAGGGGGTAGTTAGTGTGTCTCGCCTGGCAAGCCTGTCTGCTCTTGGCCCAACTCTCGTCTCCTGTCGCCCCCTTCTCGCCCCCTGCTCGCCACCTCTCGCCGCGCCTTTGACTTGACAGCTTTTATGGTTTACTTTTTAGTTAGTTAACAAAAAAAAATATATATACACACAACTTTTCCTAATATCTTGCTCTTTCTGGCCCGCTCGCAGCTCTCTGTCGCACTCATGGCTTCATTGCTGCGGTTCAGCCAGCTACTGTCTAGGTATTCTTTATGATGGAATTTTTAATGAATTTACTTTTAGTTTGGTGTCACACAGCATCTGCATACATGGTATACACCATGAATGCCTCGGCTTCATAAGCACTGACAGCTTACATATTTCCTTAGAAAATATATATTTATATACATATATATTAAAAACGTGCACAAAATGAAAGGTGTAAATTTGTTCATAAAAGTTAACTTCTGCCTCACTAGCCACGTCTTGAAGGATTCCCCTTCACTGCCAGCCAGAGCCAAGCAACTGGCAAAGATGCACAAGATAGGACATGACGGGGCTTCTATTGTCATATGTGCGCAAAGTGCCAGTCATGGCGGGGGCGTCTGTGCCCTGCCTGGCGGTAGAGAGAGGGCGAGGGGCAGCGAGCGAAGGCAGGCAACAAATTTGCAAATTGAATGCGACAAGTCAAGTGCTGTGAATTTAATTTCCATTCGCATGGAATTAGATTAAAATGAACGAAAGAAGAAAAGAAATATTTGCGGCAAAGTGTTGAGGCCAGAATAAACAAATAGGTAAAATAAGTCTGAATTGAAATGCTTTTTCTTCTAAACAATCTATAGAAATGGTCTATTTAATGTGTGCCATGCTTTGCAGTAAATTGTAAATTGTCTAAGTAAAAGAAACATCAAAAAAAAACTCACAAACGGGCAACTGGAGTCGAATTCCGGATTATGAAAACAACAGTTTGTGATATCTTGAACAAAGGACATAACTAATAGGCATTATTAAGAAATGGAATTACTTCAAAATGTAGATAATTTTTTACTTGAGTTCAGAGCATTTACATAGACAAATTTAAAAGTTTGTTTAACAATGTTAAGTCTCTTCAATAATATACCAAATGGATTCTTTGTACCTTAATAAATAGTGCCATTTGTTTAAATATTTCTTTAAATTATAATATTTATATAAAATGTGAATCAATTGCGGCAAAGTTTGATGCAAATATGAATGATGTTTCATATTTAAATGTTATGTTGTGAGATAACATTTTATAACAACAAAAAACAACAAAGAAAGTGTTTATTTTGTATAATGTATATATTTGAAATGCACAATCATCCCAGAGGTCAAATCATGACCCAAATGCGAGCAAACATGAAAATCGGCTTAGTTTTGACAAAGTTATGGTAGAGTGAAATACGGAAGCTATGGATCCGAGAGCATTACGTGTCAAAATTCTAAAAACTGAGAGGGATATATAACTTTTTTGTCTGCTTTGCGTAGCTGAAAAAGCTCATCACTTTATCTGACGTGGGTATACAGGAGTATTCATACATATATTCCCAGTTTCTAGTCTCTGGCTTCAATAGCAAATACATTACACAAACCCAATATACTCTTTTCAGTTCGTGAACGAATATAAAAAGTATTCTAATTTAATTTACTAGTTTTACCTTAAAACGAAATTATTTGCTACCTAGACGTCCAATTTCGCTTCACTTTAATTTGCCCGTTGGCTCAAACAGATGCAGCTTGCCGTCTAAATCGAAAAACTTAACCCCTTTGCCCACAGCTCCCCTTATCGTGTGGACATAAATCTGAGCGGCAATCTAAGTTAAGCCGGTTGCTGTTAAACTTATGTTTAAGTTGAAAATTAGTCGAAAGCTAATTAACGATAAGCGTTTGGCTGTTGCCTGAGGCTTAAGTCGAGGCCCAAGTTTACAGCAGTCGAAAAGTTTTAATGCATTTATCGAATGACTTTGGTAGCAGCAGCTAAGTGCATATTATCGGGCATCTATTTCAATTTCCTGCAGCAATTACAAGCATGTTCACCGCTTCCCGCTCCCCGCACCCGCCCGGCCCTTGCCACGCCGAAACCAGTTGCTGGTTTTACGTAGACAGTTTAACGTGAACGTGGACCGCACGCAGCGCCCACGCGGTCCGACCTTTAGCCTGGCGCAGTTCAAAGGCGAATGCTGGCAATTTGACTCTGGGTCGCACTATTCGTGCGCGAGAGTTCAGGGAAATTTTACTCACTTTACTCTCGGCGAGTGCGCAAACGCGCTCCGTCAAACCGGTTTTCGAGTGCCACTCAAACAATTGAGTGCGAGTTTAGCTGAGTGGGAGAGTGAGAGCGCGGGCGAGAGGGCTGCCAGCTGAGCAATGCATTTGTTCCACTTTCTGAGCACGTTTTTTCGGCCAACATATCACGAAGAACCTTTTGTGCATTGAGTTTTGCTGTCCGGCTTTTGGTCAGCCTTTTGAGGGTTTGAGTTGAAATGAGGCGTGCCCAGGACATTCACGTTCTTGTCCTGGTTGCAGCCGGCATTAGGCAGGAAGCATTGCGGCATCCTTTCACCCGGGGGACCCATAATGGCTCAGATTTTAGCTGTAGCTCTTGGTTCTATTTATACATATTTTTATGTTATTTTTTTGGGACATTTAAAGTTTGTTAGCTTTCGCTTGACACTTTAAAGAGAGTTCGCTTAAGTTACTGTATATTTGAAATTGAATATTTAAAAAATTATTATTTATAATTTAAAATTAATACTGTATTTAATATTTTTCTGTTAGCTCAGAAATACTTTTCTCGATCTAAGAACATTCTCAGCTAACTGAGAACCTGTTACTTTTTACCCTAAATACATTAACCAGCTCTATCGAAACATATTCCTAAACCTCTAGATTTATTGAAGATCAATGTTAAGCTTCTTAAATTTGTGCGTGCTCGTAGCTTTTCAGCAAAACCAAAAGAACAGATGAACAGCTCGAAAGTTCCCAAACTAAATCCATGTTTTCCTTCTGTTTGGCTTTGCTTGGCCATAAATCCTAGGCCAAGCTCAAGCTTTTCGGAGACCCCGCCCCGCAGCTATACGAGTGAGTTCTTATTATAAGCGTTTGCAGAAGTTTTCGCTGCTGCAATTTGGGTTTTTTGCTTGAAAAACTTGATAAATTTAAACGCCCCGAAATGCGTCACGAACGTGACCGGGGCGAAGTTTTCTTTAACCAAAACGTCGACGTCTTTTGTCTTTGCTGGCCAAAAAGGCGAACCTCTCAAACTGGGTCAGCAATGAGGACGTTGAACATTTAAAACAAAAAAAGAAACAAACAAAAAGAAAATTCATATAAAACATGCAGCAAAAATCGCCAACGTTTCTTAAAGCCAAGGACTTGGACGCGAGTGCAATTGTGCATGAGTTGCGAGCCGGAGTTGAGCGAAGCCAACAAAACTGAGTGAGCAACGAAGTGAGCGCAAAAATATCCCCGACCGAGAGAGCGCTCAGCGGCACTCAGTGCAGCCGCCGCTCTGCGAGTGCATTTCAAACGTTGAGTGTCGGGCAGCAACGTTACCTTGCGCTCGCGACACGAGAGTCGATTCAGTCAACAACGAGCCGCTCCAGCGAACGGACGCATTGCGCGGACCAGCGTCAATCAATATCGAATTCGCTTTCGACCAATGACTATTTATAGACTGCGTTTTGTTTACGTGTCGTGACGCGTGTGCCAAATACACAACATAACACAACACAACACAACAAATCAACAACTGTAAAGAATCCGTGTTTCAAGTGATATAAAAAGAGTTTTACACAAAATAAAAAACAAATAATAATGTCGCTTGCCAGCACAACGGATTATCCGCTGCCGGAGACAACGAGCAGCGGGGAGCTGTTTGCGGAATTCATCTCAGCGCCGGCGAGCAGCATGAGTCCCGCCGCCATCGCGGAGCACATGCAGCAGAACCAAATCACATTCGAGATACCCACGGCGCACGATCTGCGGCACATCGATGCCCTGCACTCGTTCAACACGCTGCTGCAGCGGATTGGCAACGCGGCCGTCCCGTACGACTCCGCCCCACCGGCCAGCGGCATCAGCACCGAGCAGCTCTCCAATTCGGTGGTGTTGGACCTGGCCGATCTGCGCGAGCACAACGAGGCGGAGGGCAACTCCACCTGGGAGCAAATCTTCGGCGATGCGGACATGCACGCCATTGTCAACTATTTGTGGATTGGCGTTGTCACCTCGCTGGTGGTGCTCTCCCTGGTCTTTATCGTGTTCAGCTGCTACTTCTACCGCAAGTTTCGGACATGGAAAAAGTGCAGTAAGTATTCACAGACCCCCTCCATTCCCCTTGCCCTTGCCCTTGCCCATGTTCATGCCATGGTATCTGCCCCCCTTTTATGTGCAGACTTTGTGACTTTAATCAAAATGTTTGTGGGTGGGGGGCACGACCTTATCAACGGCCATTTATCCAGCTGTTTTGGCTGCCAGGCTAAACAATATAAAATGCAGAGTACGCCCCTCTGTCCCACTGTTATGGCCGACAGTCTCATAAATTTTGGCGCGCTTCGAAATTGTCAGGCGCCTCGCATTCCCATGGTTTGTGTGCTGTAATTTTAGATACACAACTTTATGATGCCACAAAATATATGTGCCGCATATTTATAATATTAAATTGACCCAGGCAGCCTTGCCCCCCTCCACTCTCCCACGCCCTCTTTACGAGCGTGATAATGTGGAAGCTGTGCAAAATTTGTTGCTTTTTTGTTTTGTTTGTTATTTTGTTATTCTTTTTTTTTTTTGACTTTTGTGCGGAGAAAGGCGTGAAATTGCCTGTTGTGTGGAGTGGACAGTGATAAAGTGTGAGATGAGTGAGAGCAGGCATTATAATAATGGGCTAATTTAGTCTTATCTCGGGCCCAGTTAACCGTTAAACAAATATGGGGAAAACGTTAAACTATAAGTGCAGCGAAATAAGACACAAGAGCTCAAATAGAAGACAGTGGAAAATTATGGGCAATAGCTTCATAAATTCGCTTGAACCAAATCCAGTTCTTGGCCAAACCTGTTGCTTGTTTAGCTTGTGCGTTTAAGAGCTCGAAACAAATGCCGAAAAGTAAATCATATGCTTAGGCACTTTACACATAATTAGAAGTAAACGAGCTGTGCACACACACACACACACACACACACACACTAGCTGCCAGCTGGGGCAAACCTGGCCCAACTATGAAAGTACGAAACTAAACAAGTCTCAACTCGAGTGTCAAACTTTTTGCAGACCAATTTAGCCAAATGATTTATTTAGGCCAGAGCTAACCAGATGAGAGGGAGAGAGAGAGCGAAGTGTTGTACAAGTTGTAAGGGGCACCGAGCGGGACCAAAAGGCCGTGGCATTAAAGTATGGCCAACTCAACTGTCAAACTGTCAATTTCGTGCTAACGAGCCTTAAAAACTTTGCGCCTCACAATAATGTTGGCCAAAGGCAGGGATGTGGACTGCAGGAGGGGTAGGGTGGAGGGGACCGGCTGGGGTTACCGAAGGGCAGGGCACTACGTAAAATATCAATTTGAGCTTTGAGCGATATGTGCGTTGCCCGCTTTTTTGGGCGCCTGTGCGTCTAATTAGTTTCGTTAGTGTCGTGTTGGGTTTACTTTTAGCTTTTTTTGTATTACGTGTTACATGTTAGACTGGCCTACATAGATACCAACGATATATATACACACACACATACATATATACACACACACATAGATATATATATATATAGATATAGCTGTGGTAGCTGCAACGTTGCCTCTGCCACACGTGTGTCATTTATAATTAAGCAACTTTGGCTTAAGTTTGCTCGATTTTCGTAGCACGCTTTTCTGCGTTTAATGCTCGCTACGTGCGTCCCCTCCCCTCCAACGCTCCCTACCGCTCCCTACCGCTCCTGCTCTGGCTCCCTCTTCTGCTTCACGTCCTTTGTTGTCGCTTCTCGCACAGTGTGCTTACCTTATAAATACTTAACGAGCCTGAGATGCCAAGCAGCCTCTGCCTGGTCTTACAGTTTATTTATTAAGCAAGGATACAGATACAGATACACACACACACACACACACACTCACACTCAAACACTGACACACACAGAGCGTAGAGCAAGTTTTGGCTTATTATCAATTAGAGCCGCACACAACTGAATTTATTAACAGGACAACAGCCAGCGGGGCAGTCGGGCACTTGTAAATTAAGGCGAAAGGACGAAACAGGACCTGCTGCCACTGTTTATTATGTTGTATAGGTTGTGCATAATTTACTTGCGTTAAAAATGTAATTAAGCGTAGCACATTTTCCCTCGGCCAGACCAAAAAAAAAACTAGCTGCCAAAACTGGCCCCTAGCTCTACGAGTCTTTTCAATTTTTAATGGCTTTTGTGGCTGGACCAAAAACTAGCAACAGCCCTGGCTTTTCCTCGCTCCCTCAACGTGCTACAGAGAACTCTATGTAATACGTAAATATGCTTATATATAACTACTTTTTTTGTTTTGTGTCCGGTAACAAAATGTTTGTTGGCCCTTTGGTTTTCAGTTAGCCAACGCAAATTGAGAGTTGTAATTAACCAAATTGTTTTGTTGCCCGGCGCGTTAAGTGCTGGTTGGAAAATTGTTGTTCTTGTTAAGCGCAGACTAGTTTTAATTTTCCAGCTTTTGGCCAATTGATCATTTCCATTTGTTTATTTGGCGTTTAAATAAGGTTTTCAATACATTCGAATAGATTTGGATGAAATTGGATAATTTCCAATAAATTGCAAATAAAGTGCAACAGCCGCAATGTTTAATTTGAGCTGCATTCAACACTCAGCGTTCATTGATATCACCTGCGAAACCGATTAAATGTAATAAAAATTCTTGCCCAACTCCAAAAAGCGGCTTCAATTGCTTTCACCAGCCCCGCCCAGCGAGCGTGTTAAAAAATTAACAGACATTTATGAAAAACGATATATGTATATACACACACAACCACATATGTATGTGTATGTAGGGGTAGAAATAAATAAAATACAGCGCTCGGCGAGTTGGGCTCAATTGCTGGTACTTCAGCGTTCGTCAGCTCATTGCAATGAATTTAAATTGTTGCATACATTTGGGCGCACCAGCAAAAAAAGGCGCTGCCAACTGCCACAACTGTAACAAAAGTCAAAAACAAATGGCGTGCTAATTTTTTTCCCAGCTACTGCAACTGCCAGTTGCGTTACAGCTCCCCTTTCCAGCTTATCCCCAAACAAAACCCCACCAAGGGACACTCACTTTGGTTTTTTTCTTTGCATGCTGGAGAATGCCCCAACACTTGCATAAAATATGAATTCTGCAGCGTGTGTGTGTGTGTGAGAGTGTGTGTTTGTGTGTGCCACGCCCACTGTGGCCCCATTGTTGCCACTGCTGGTCGTGTTTGCCGTCTGTCTATCAAAAAATGAAACAAAACTCAAATGGGTCTGTGAAAGTCCTCGGCCAGGCAGCACCCAAAAATATACGAGCTAGCGCCACAGTTATAACAATAAATCAACAACCGCTGCCAGCAGCGCACTGACTGCTGCCAGTACGAGTACGAGAGCGAGTACTCCTACTGGGCGCTGACTGTGCGACTGCTGCTGTGTTTTAATATTGTAATGCGCATATTTTTTTTGTTGGTCCACGTGCTTACCACGGCATGCCACGCCCCCCACATGCGCCCCTTGAAAGAAAAGCCCAATCGCTTTAATGGAAAATCATTTGACCAAAATATTTGTACATGTGAATTCTAGCACAACACAAAAAGGAAAAAAACAGCCACGTATAAAAAAAATAAAAAAATTAATTTAAATTTATTTAATGAAAGACAAATAAAAAATATTTACGCTGACAATTAAAAAGTGGTCGAGGCTTTAAACTCGCAGTATTCAATTGCATAAAGCACAAGGTGGCTTTCATTTAATAAATGCAGCTTAAATTGCATTTAATAACCGCAACAATTTGTGGCAGAGCAAAACAACAAAAGACACCCCAATTGGGAAAAAATAAATAACTCGCAACAGCAGCTTAAAAGTTGTTACAAATATCAAAATATCCGTTAGTAAAAAAAGTGTACAAAGCTGCAGTTTGTAATACCGTTTTAGACAAAAGTATAGTATATATTGGTAGCGGATAAACCATGACGAAGCGCTTTTCTGTTAGCTTAAATGTCAAATTGGTTTGTAGTTAAGCCGATTAGACTTTTGATAAATTCAAATGATTTGCAGATAAATTCGAATAATAAGGGACACAATTGCAGTTAAAAAAACGACATTTTTTTGGGACTTATTATTTAAAATATTTTAATTCAAATTTGTATATCTTTAAAATTAAAGTCAACATGTTTTCCGGCTAGTGGCATGTTAAAAAGTAAATATTTACTGTTGCATATTTTTCGGGGCGGCTATTTCTCTGCATTGCTGCAGCTTCTTTAATATTTATTTCTCGCTTTTACGTATTTCGTTTCATTTGTGCCACGCGCGCACTTCCGGCCTGTTATTGCCTACTTGTTGTTGTTGGCAGTCTGTCAGTCCGGCTGGCAGGCACTCGGACTCGGTTGTTGGATGGGAAACTTTGCCTGTCCGGCCAAACTCACAGGCATTTCCGGCCGGCACAAAACTTTTTTTCTTTGCTCCTCCCTCTCCCTTTCTCTCGTATTCGCTTTTTCTGTTGTTTTTTTGTTTTTTTGTTTTCGCATTTTTTGTGTCTTTCCAATAAAAGATCCTGAAGTTCCTGTTCATGTCCTGCCATTCACAAAGTTCAAGCGTTTGCGCCTTTACGCTAAATTGAATTTAATGCCAAAGTCCGCTCCTCCCTAACAAGTGTCATTCGTGTTTGTCTGTGTGTGTCCGTGTGTGTGTGTGTCCGTGTGTGTGTGGAATCCAGCAAACAAACTAATGAGACGTCTGTCAAAGTCAAAGTCAAACTTTGACAGCCGCCCAACAATAGAAAAACAGAAACTTTGCCGCTTGCAACAGGAACTAAGCAACCCTCTACCTCTTTCTCCATTTGCAGACAAGGACATTCGCGCACAGATTCATGCGGCCAATGACTCCTACTCCTCGCACGGCGCCAGTCATCACCTGATCAGCTGCGATGCCAGCCGATTACTGCAGCAGCTGCCTGGCAGTGGAAGTGGCAGTGGCAGTGGCAGCAACAGTTGCAGTGGCAGTGCCACAGCCGGGGGCAATGAGGCAGCCTTCTATCAAATTGAATCGCCGCCCTGTTACACAATTGCCACGGGCCTGCCCAGCTACGATGAGGCGCTGCATCATCAGCCGCGTCATTTTGCCTATGGCATGAAGTTTGTGTATCCCAGCCTGGCGGCTGTGCATCATCATCATCACCATCATCAGCATCACAATCACAATAATCAGCGTGCGTGCATTAGCAGCTGGGCAAAGGACGCAGTGCACCAGACTTCGAATAAGCTGCAAAAGTGCAAACTGTCAGCAACAGTCGAGCAGACGCCGACGCAGACGCAGACACAGACACAGGCGCGGGCGGAGGACAAAGGCTCGCCAGCCATTTGCATTAACATGCCGGATGAGCAGGAGCAGGAAGAGCGGCAGCAGAATGCGGCGTCCACTGCAGCGTCGACAAATGCGGCACAAACTTTGATGCCGGCGGCGGCTGCCGACGACGATTGCGCCTCATTGGTTGTTGTTGTTGCCGCGTGATTGCCCAGCAACTAAAATGGGCAGGGGACGGGGGATGAGGGATGGGAATAGGGATGGGTCTAGGAACGGGGGTTAGAGATCGTGGTTACATGCTTAGTCACTTGTAAATAGTTGCATCGTCTGCCCATCAAGTTGGAGGACTTTAAGTAGGGTCCTAAACACCTACAACAGAACCTACAATCCATTGTGTGTAAATGTTTTGATTTTTCGTTTTAGTTATTTGTTATATCGTGTATTATGCAAGACTGAGTATTATTTATTGTATCTATAAAATAATTTAAACAAATTGCCTATCTATTAAGCCTAAATGTTAAAGAATAATATCGAAAAAATATTTAAAAAAAAAACAAGAAATTCTGCTAGAAAAGACCATTCAAGCAATCAAAATTTAAATCTCCCTTTTTTATTTATTCATTCTTTTTCGTTAATTATTATTTATTCAAGATTTGTTATCCAAGAGCACCAGCTGCCAAGTCCTCTTTAAAGGCTGCGTTTTGCTTGTTGTTCTTCAAAATTGCGAACGTGACGTTGGCCCAAACGGTAGAGATTGGCTGAAAGCAACAGTACGTGTGGCCAAAAGCATTTGCGGCTATCCTTATCCGCAAGTTAATCTAACCAAAAAATAATAACCGGCCAATATAATCAAGATGTGAGCATTGGATAAACATGTTTGCATAATTTAATGCCAGAAAATTAACGACAAACGTCCAAGCAAACACTTGTAATTCTCAAATGGTTCTAGCACTTTTAGTGAAATTATCCATTTATATTTTGATTTATTTATTTCGTTAATCGCTAATAATCATGTTATTGAAATTCGGTTTCAATTACAGTAGCACCTCTTGATCAAGCACAGTTAGCTCATAAAATGTTGCAGTTACTACAACTACATAGGTAGTGAAGAGAAACTTACAGAAACTAATTACATACATATTATTACCAAAAAACCAAAAAAAGAAATCGAAACTAAAAGAACTTCATTAACTAACTAAAGAAATAAACAAATTTAAAAATAAAGAATAAAGAATAAATATTGTCAACTATGGTAAACAGAAATGCAACCAAATTAAATATGTATGCAAATATAACGAGTATGAACAAAAAAACAAAAAGAAACAATTTGAACTGTTATTCGCCCGACTCTGAGGAACGTGAGTGCATAACCAGGTAAAGTTCTCGTGTTAGCATAAATAATTTCATGTCAAATTTGACACTTTTGTTGAAGCTTCTGCGCCGCAGCTGGTAATGCTGCAATTTGTATTCAAATGTACGATTTGTTGATGACTCGACAGTGGGACAGTCGGACGGACGGACGGACGGACCTAGTAACACGCCACATCAAACATACCATAACGCAGCGGAGCAACAAGCACCAAAACAGGGCCATAAATTATATTATCGTGCATCGTGTATCTGGTTCAGGTCACAGTCATGAGTGACTGCCAGCTAAACTGGCCAGTGGGGCGTGGGCTGCGGGGAGCGGGACGCGGGCCTGGAACCTGGCACTGGCACTGACATCAACACCAGCAGCAGAAGCAGCAGCAGCAGCAGCAGCAGTTGCAGTCATCGTTGGGTTTCTGTCGCGGTCGTGTTTTGCGTTCTTGCCATGATTTGCCGTAATGCACAACAAAAATAAGATAGAGATGAAAATGACTTAGTTAGTCGACAAGAGAACACCCTTTAAAGTTCTCAATGAAAGTTAACGAATTTTAGAGATTTTTTTTTTTTAAATAACTCACAAAATATTTAGTCACAATTTCATATTCGCCTAGCTTTGTTAGAAAGTTCGGAAGTAGTTCTCAATCTAAAATTGATAAATATTTCCAAAAATGTATTATTAAATGCAGATTTGCATTTGGATGAATAATATTTGGTAAATGTCAAATTGATAACAAAATTTTGATTATACAATTGCAATTTAATATACAAATATTATTTTTGGTATTTGATCAATATCAAAGAACTATTTCTATAAGTATATATTAGGAGTAAATTCTAATAAATAAATATGATAAAGGACTAGCTCACAAAAGGTTCTCCTATGAATATGATACTCCTTTAAACAACGACCTATAAGACAGAGATTTTAATAACATTAAAACTGTCATTAAAAAATGATTTCATTATCATATCCACATTGCTTTTAGAAGGTAATAGGGTATTATTGCTCCAACGGCCGATGCAGAAGTGTGGGCAAAGATAAGCGATGTGGGTTGTGTGCGTACGTTTAAGTATGTGTTATGGGCAATATATGTGTGTACATGTTAGTGCAGTACAAGTACGTTTTTATGTGGTCTACACGTGCGCTAGCCGTAATTGGTCGAACGGTTTTCTTTTGTTTTTGTTTTTTTTTGTTTTTATTCCAACTGGAGTTCAATGAACAGGTTGTTGTGATTTGACTTACGAGTGATAAATCTTTGGGGCACTTATTTGTTAGGCACCTGTTAGTAGAACGACATTCACTTTGTCAGCGTGCGCGCAATTAACTGTTAATATTGATATATGTGTACAAACTGACAATCACAAAAATCTGTTTATTAGCTTTCTGTGTATATTGTATGCTGAGGAGATTAATTCGGCACACACATAGAGTACACGAGTCTTGACATCCAAATATTCGCCACTTTTTAACGGAGACTGAACGTGCTACTTTGGCACTTTCTTTAGCAGCTTCGCCATCTACATATCATCCACATCAGTCACCCCCAGCTCCCAAGTCTGGATTTTACCCTTGCATCTGGACCGGCAGCTTTGACACTTTCTCCGCCGTCCCCAACAGCAATCTCACCAACGGCACAACCAGCATCTTCACCAGAGCCATTAAAGCCTTCACTTGCTTTTCCAGCATTTACAGTAAAACTATCTTCTGCATCAAGGCAGCAGCTTCTCCATCTGCATCTCCACTTGCGCCTCCTGCTGCATTTGCTCCCTTTTCTGGTACTTCATCTACTCTGGTGTCTCCAGCGGCATCTTCTTTAGTGACGTCCCCGGCGAAGTCACCTGCGCCATCAACTGTAAATGCAGCCAAGGATGAACCAGCGCCATCTACAGCGCCACCAGCAGCACCGACCAAGTTGATTCTGACCGTCGGATCAATCTCTCTGGCAATCTCTGCCATTGAGTTATTGCCACTTGCTGCGCCGTCTTCTACAGCTCCAACTACGCTTCCCACACTATCTGCAGTTCCAACTGCCTCTACTCTGGCCTCTGCAACGACATCGTCTCTCACATCTCCATCTTTGATGGCACCTACCCCTTCAACTGCTCCTTCAGCAGTGCCATCAACAGAACTTCCTGCCGTGTCTGTCCTGGCGGCTTCAACAGGCAAATCTCCGGCATATGCACTTCCAGCTACGCCCTGCTCAGCAACAGGAACTGTGTCCTCTACTGCGCTTGCCATGGCATTGCTGCCTGCGCTTTTGGCTGCAGTGTCTTCTCCTGCATTCACACTGGCGGCATTTACAGCTGAATTGTCTCCTTCTGCGTGTACGGCGCTTTCCACCGACTTCTCTGCTCCATCAGCCACCCCATCTCCCGTGTTTCCGGCTGCATCAATTCGGGAGTCTCCATCCGAATTGTCCCGTCCATCTCCACTGAGAGTTCTTTGACCGCTTCCATCTATACCACGGTTTCTATTTGCGCTGAAAAATAATGGCTTGCTTCTTCTACGTGCGCCGTCCGTTGGATCACTTGCGACCTCTGCTACTGGCGCATGATCTCGGCCGTGATATTGCCTTTGATCAGGCTCGCGATCTTGATCTTCCGCTTGATATCGCCCTGGATCTCGGAATTGATCTTGGCCTTGACCTCGCCCTTGACCTCGCGCTTTCCCGCGGCCTTGACCTCGCTCTTGGCCACGTTCTCGATCACGCCCTTGGCCAAGATCTTGACCTTGCTCTTCACCTTGCCCTGCGCCTCTCCCATCACCTTTTTCATCGGGTTTCCCTTCATCTGCAGCCACGAAATCTCCTTTTCCTTTGCCTGCACTTGCACCTTCATCTTTGCCTTCATATTCGACTTCATCTCCGCCCACGTCCTGCAAGCGCATGCCGTCTTCAGAATCAGCATCGCTTAAACTACGTGTTTGGGCTTTGCCGCCAGCATCTTCCAATGTCGAAAACAGTACCCAATAGTCCGGCGTGAAAGGTCTCGTCAAGATTTGCCAGTAGAAGGTCAGCCAGTAAATGATGAGAAAGTCGTGGAAGAGAATTAGGGAGCCCAGGTAGGCATCGTTCAGACGCATCTCGGCGAATCGACCGCCGTGGATGGTTTGTGCATGGTACATAACAAACTGGAAGAAGGACTTGAATAAACTTTGACCATATTTCTATCGATGGCGGACTTACAAACAGAATTATTATGGTAATGGCGACCTCGACAATTATGTAGGCATACATCGGTATATCGGGTACCAAAAACCTGATTATGAGAAAGTAGACGGTGACAAGCAGGAAAAGGAAACCCACTATGAAAAGTATGGCCACATCTAAGGTCAGGTCAATCTGAAGGATATGCCACATGAAAGAAGGAATATCTGAACACCAAAGATTACTTTTGAGCTTACCTTCCTGGGAAGAAACGTGCCAATCAAAATAAACACCCAGAGCAGCACAAAACAAATTATATAGAATGCCATTAGATCCAACCAGTAAGTGCGAGCGGCCAAGGCAAACAGCGATATAATTTGCAGCTCTACCTTAAGGAAAAATGGAAAATAGGATTAAGCTAGGCTAGCAATCCCAAAGTGTCTGGTACTCACAATGAGAAAGGCGAAGATAAAGTTCACTACTTTGATGAAGCGCAGCCTCTCAAGGAATATAAAGATAGCGAACAGCAGAACTGCCAAGGCAAAGGTTGCTAAGCTGATAAAATAGTACTGGATGAATATTTTCCTTGCGTCTTCTCTGCATATAGGAAGTATAGAAAGGATTCTTATAAGTAATTCAGTTCCATACTTACATGAGACAGATGACGGCCCATTGTATAACTGCCAGAAACAGCCAGAAAAACAGCAGCAAATATGTCTTAATGGCAAACTTTCGACGTGCCTTTTTGTAGTAAAGATAGTTCTCATAGGTGGCATTCATGGCAGTCCATTTATCGGACAGGAATTAGGTAAGGTACCGCTGTCGTCACGATTAACATTTACTGCGAATTTTGTGCGAAAACAAACGACGAGAAAAACTAGACTAGATTAAACCACAAATTTCACAAAGCACAACAAATAAAAATACAATTTTTGTAACGTTCCTGACATTAAACTGAAAAGTAGAGAAAAGCTAGTGCCGAAAAAAATCTAAACTAAAAACTAAACCTGTTTTATTTCATGTATATAATATACCTATTTATTTATATATTTGTGGTAGTTGATATTGGCTTGCCAT
Organism: Drosophila colorata; assembly: GCA_035041545.1. Classification (NCBI taxonomy): domain Eukaryota; kingdom Metazoa; phylum Arthropoda; class Insecta; order Diptera; family Drosophilidae; genus Drosophila; species Drosophila colorata. Next base: position 3,190,954 of record JAWNLD010000154.1, read on the forward strand.
GGAAGGTAAGTAGCTCCTACAGGACACGTAACTTAGAGTAATTTCTATAGCTGATCGTATCCTTCAGCTGGACCTTACACTTCACGTGGCTCTTCTACTTATTCTTCAGACATCGGATAGAGATACTGTCTTTCATATTTGTATTCGTTTCTTTTCATATATTGACCTTTCTTATTCATTCAAATTATAATGAATGAATGTCAAGTTCCAGCATCTTTTGCTGAGCTTGAATTGTGCTTTTCATTATTCATCTTCGGTATTTTCATCTGGTGGATCTCTGTTGCCATCTGGAGTACTGAAGACCTCCTTGCGGTTAGCCTCCGCAAACCAAATATTCTGCCAGTCTTCCTTAAGAGCATTTGTCAATTGTTTATTTGCCGTATCGTCCTTCATGAAATCGAGGGTTATTGTCATATCCGTCGTAGCGAGATGTGCCTTTGGCTTATAACGATCTATTTTCTTCGGCATGCTGAAGAAATTAACTATAAAATACGAAGAGTAAGTGTTAAGGGGTCTTTCAGGTTTTAATGGGCTTACTCTCGGAATCGGCATCGAAGTCATCATCCCCAAGATCTATGTACTTGGCACGACTGGTTACCTCAGGTAGGTTGGCTAGTTCAGCCCAATAATTGGGCGTGACTAGTCTAGCCCAGACTTGCCAGTAAAACGTTAGCAAATATATGATGAGAAAATCATGGAACAGAATCAGCGATCCCAGAAAGAAATCATGCAGACGCATCTCCGCGAAGCGACCTCCGTGAATGGTTTGTGCATGATACATGACAAACTGAAGGATAATTAAGCAAAAAATTATGCAATCTATCAGCTGGAAAGTCAAGTTCTGAAACTTACAAACAGCAATGTGGTGGTAATGGGCAGCTGGACGAGTATATAGGCATAGGGCGTGAACTGGGGCACAGCCAGATGCAGCATGAGGAAGAAGACGGCGATAATTAGGAAGAGAAAGGCCAGAATAAATAGTAGAGCCACGTGCAGTGTAAGGTCCAGCTGAGGGATACGATCAGCAATGGGAATTACTCTCTACATACTACTACTTACTACTCACCTTCCTTGGCAAGAAAATGCCAACTATCACAAAGATGGCCATGAGCACGAAGCAAATGGCAAAGTACATCAGGACTTCCATCCAATAAGAGCGCGCGACGAGTGCGAATACGGCAATAATTTGTAGTTCTACCTAGATGAATGATCAATGATGAGATCATGTTGCGAATTAATTGTTGTGCGACACACTCACAATGCAAATGGAGAATATGATGGCCAGCACCTTTTTGAAACGCAGCTTCTCGAAGAACAAGAACAGGGCGAAGAGCAGAATGGCGAGCAGAAAAAGCGCAACGCTAATATAGAAGTGCTGGTAGAATATAATGTGTACAGGTGCGCTGTGATGGTACAAAACAAATTAGCTGAAAGAAAAGCCCAGTGGCCAAAAATGCACTTACACAAAAGCGACTACCATCCACTGTCCCAAGGCCAGGATCAGCCATAGGACCAACAGCAAATATGTTTTCAGTGAAAACTTTTTACGAGCCTTCTTATACGCATAGTAGATATTATGCGCGGAATACATGGTAATTGTCCCCGGGGCGGGCAGCCAATTGAGTGAGTGTGTGGCCCGGCTGCATTCACTGCAATTTTGATGCCATCCGCTGTGAGTGCAGTCAGACAATAAGAAGCTCCGCAGTCACGTATTGTGTAATGTGTATGGAAAACATTGTTATTATTTTTTTGGTTTTTGTTTGTTGATTTTATTATGGATATTATTATGGCATCAATTTAAATGCAAAGCAAACTTGATTTTGCAGCGCAGTATTAGCTAATCAGTATATACGATTTATATAACTTATTGGGCGTCTCTCTTATGCAACTGTGAATCCCGCTCTTTTAATCAATTCACTGCAATGGCATCACGATCTTTCGTCAGCAGCATTCTTAGTTTGTATTTGTTACAAAGTAAACACGAAACGGTTTTCTATTTTGTTTCACTCACATTTTTTTTATTTTTATCAACTTTGCCTTGGCAACACACCTGGCGATCTAAGCTAACGTGAACGTTGTCAGCTCTCACGGGACAATTTTTGCAAATATTGCAATTGAAGCATGGACAAACAAAGGGACGGAAAGACGGGGGTAGACGGGCAGCTAACACGTAAAGTCAACAAAAATTAACAGCAGATGCAAAGCAACAACAACAACAACAAGAACACGTAACTTGGCTCAATGCAGCAAACTGATTTACGCTTGTTGGCAAATTTGAGTACATAATGTGACTAACGTAGAGGCAGAAAACACGGCAGACTGTCAACGCCAAGTGTTAAAAATGTCAAATAAATAATGGTAGAGCAGCAACAACAGCAACAACAACAACAACAACAACAACAACAGCAACATCAACAAACAAGCACACTAATGAGCTGCCTGGCAAATGCAATGCAAACTCAAAACTTGAACCTCGTTCGCAGCTCTCGATCTGTCAGAGCAAAAGTTTTCCATGAGGCGTATGCAAACAGCCAAAGCAGTCAACACCACCACCACCACCAACAGCAGCAGCAGCAGCAGCAGCGAACCCCTGCCCCTTACCCCATTGAAACCCAATTTGCATACAAAAACCGAAACGAAGCCAAGTCGAAAGCTAATGCCAGTCACAAGCCGCGTCGCGACGTCACACGGGGCGTATGCGCAACGCACGCATCACAGATAGACAAGCGCGCGGGCGGGTGGTCTGAGGGGGGTGTGGCTCCCACAGACAACAAAAAGAATCATTTAGCGACACATTTGGCATATCAAAATTGGATGCCCGGGTCCATCATTAAACGTCATGCGGCATTCAAAATCAGCTGCCGTGTGCGTCGTTTATTAACTCCCAAAACTGACAACCAGCGACGGACGACAGACCGAAAAGCCGACGATACAACGACTACGCACTATATATGTGTTATATAGTCGGTCTCGGCGGCTCAGTCGCCATCTCGCTGTCTTTATCTGACTTGCATGCAAAATTAATTACGAGCAAAATTTATTTACGATGCTGACGTTGTCTTTGCTGAGCTTCTTCCATGCGCGCTGTCCCAGCCATAAAAGTTTTACGTTTTAGCCCTAACCGAATTTAGAGGCAGCATGACAGAGCCCGGCCCATTCCCAGCCCCAGCCCCAGCCCCTGACCAGACCCCTGGCCAGCCAGTTTAGATACATTCTCGTGGCCATTTGCGGCCAGAGCGCCATAAAACTTGAAGCACCGCTGACATTTCTGGTGCTGCATTGCAGTGCAGACGACGCTTTGCGGTTTGTCGCTGCACTTTTTTACGAGCACTACTTTTGGGGCTTCTGCAACACTGCCACCCGTTGGCCGACACCCAACACCCAGCACCCAATACAACAATCACAGCGACCCAGTCGAAAGTGCGAAATGAAATTTTAATCAGCCTCGGTTCGTGTTTATGATTTGGCTGTAAAACGGAAACTGTTGCTGGCGTCATTTGGTAAGTAAAGCTCTAATGCAATCTATATTTTGGAGGAGTGAAGGGAAAGTAATTGAATGGACCAGCAACAAGCTGGCGCAGAACACGACACGACACAATTTCTATAGCAGCAGAATTTGGTAGAATAGAGATGTTAAAACTATTTATTATTCAGTTTATTTGCTGATTATAGTACATATAAATATATATAAAATATGATTTCGTACAATATATTAACTCAAATCTTAGATATTAAAAAAAAATAAACAGAAAATTTATCTAATACGAAATGAGATCAGTCAGTATCAATAAAATAAAATAAAATAACTTATAAAACACGATATATTACAATATACTAAATTAAATATTCGACTTTAAAACAGCCTTTAAGTTATATTAACACTAGTTTTTAATGGATAAAGCTAAGTATTTAGTTAATTAAATTCACAGGTATTTTTAGTTTTCTCTGAAATAATGGTAAGCAAAGATAAGAGATAAGTGTCACCTAGATTTGATAACGCTGAAATATCGCATATCTCATCTATGTAGATTCATTTACAAAGACTTGGCTTAGGTCAGGGTCGAGCTGTTGCTAGATAAACAAAACTCTCGCCTCGCTCACAGTTCAAAGCGAAAACCACAACGGCATTCGAGCAACTCATCCCAACTAGTTGTTTGGCTAAGTCTAATGCAAATATGCGTAGAGCCCACACACCGAAGTGGTGCGGGAGGGAGGAAGGAGTCAGGCACCCAGTGACAGCGGCACATGCCGAGATACGAGATAAGGACCACACCGGGCAGGCCTGGGCCACGTGATAAGGCGGAGACCGTGCCAGTGGAGTAGAGGAGAGCAGTTACAATGCCGCTGGCCAAGTTCAAAGAGCCGACGTCGTCACGTCATCAAACAAAGTGAGCAACAAATTAGAGTCAGCGACTACCAAGAAATTCCCTGGGATTAGGCGAGAGTCGTAGTGGATGCCGTCGCCGCTTGCGTCATCAAATTTGTAGCTGGTTATCAACGGCAGGCGGTGGCGACGGCGGCGTTTTCTGCTGGCTGATAAGCCACAGTCCGGAGGCTGTGACCAGAGCATTCCATGGCACCGTGTGAGTCATCACGACTGGAACGTGACCTGGCACTTCGCTGACATTCCATAATCGCTTAGTTTTTCCTGCAGCGCGTTTTTCTTTATTCTTTGTCCTTATCAATTTTACGACTTCCTTTGGCCTGCACTCGCCACTCAGAGCTCTTTGCCCGACTCCGGACCACCGGCCAACTGCAATTAGCTTGCTTTCCAATATTCGGGTCGTAGCCCGAGACTCGCTTTGGTCTGCATATCTCAGTTAATTGATATTTATTGCTGGAACACGTTTTAAAGAACATTTCTCTTGAAATTTTCGAAACGAATTTTCGTTTTTCCAATCGTCTTTTTATTGCCAATTGGTTAACCTGAAATTTTATTTTATTAAATGTCCAATCGAGAGTTCATAGAAAGTCAGAGTCAGATCATTTGACCTGAATTAAATAAAAACAAATATAAAACTCGAAAGAAATAAAAATTCGCTGTTTTCAGGATCTTTACGAAACTTCATTTACCTACAAATACCAATCGACAATTAAATTCCAAATGTTTCTAAAGATAAAACAACTCTCAGAGCTGTAAAAAATGCAACTGCAGGAAGCGTAAGAAGTGCTCAATTTCCCCTCCAACTGTGTATTCGTCAGCTGTCCATAGCTCGAAGTTATGGGCTATCAAATTTCCAATATGTACATCCATGCTGAAATAACCATGAGGCAGCAGTTTTTTCCGAACTAAGCAACACTTAAGAGGTTTCCCGTAAGAAAAAATAAATATAAACATGGCATAGATATATCGGAAATTAACAATCGCTGTAGCCTTGATTTATGAATGAGTTTGTTGTCAGGACATTTTCTTCGCCATGATGCGTCACTTTTTTAAAGAGCAGTCCAGGAATATTACAAATGCATGTATGTCGAGCGACTACTTAAAAGTAAATAAATAATAAAGGAAATTACAATCTTGTTTACCAAGGAAATGCGTTGGCATGAGTCGTATAAATATAAAGATATGATATGTCATTGACAGGCTACTGTTGGGTAAACAACACGAATAAGGTAAGCAAACTTCAAAGCGATTATGAGTTATGAAACTAAAAGGCTGTTCATTCCAAAGAAAGTGAAATGCAAGGAAAGGAAGTGTGCACTCAGAGAAAAGGACAAGAATTTCGAACTAATCTCAAATAAAATCGACAAAATCGGATTCAATTAAACATTTTTTTAAATTTACAACTAAAATCTTACTTTTTTTGCAGGTAAAATTAAATTAAATTAATTAAAATCTTACTTCAGGAATATTCTTTTTAATCCCAAAATTCCTCTAAATAAAACTCAAATTTATATATAATATTCAACTTAAAAAACGTTGTTAAGTTACATATTTAAGTTCTTATCATATTTAATGAACAAAACGTTTAAAATTCGATGCATTCGTTTTTCTCTGTATGTATCTAAAATTAAATAAACGTGAGTTAATTTATAAGGACAAGTTTCAAGGAAAATTCAACAGCTCTGCATTGGTACTTATAACAACCTGCTCTCCACTCTAGGAATCCTTTGCTGCGCAACAGGAGCAGCAGCTCTATCAACTTGAGAACGACTTCAGGCCAAATTTATGGCAACTACGCTTATAAATCCTGTCAAGCAGCAGGCAAATTTCCAAGTAACACCGAATAAAACCCGATAATGCGACACAGTGTGTGGCTATTGCGTTGGAGTTGAAGTTGAAGTTGCTCGAAAATTCTTGGAATAGATTGAAGACCATAATTTTGCTCACGCTTGTCGATTGCAAAAGCAAACACCAGCCTTAACAGACGCTCGCAAAAAGAGCAAAACAAAAGCCTAGCGATGGAAGCTGAGATGGAACGAGACAATGCGAATAAGTAGGATGCCAGTTACCGCTACCTGCCTTATACAACTCTGTTGTCCTTGGCAGTTATTCAGTTATTCAGTTACCCAGCACTCAGTCTTCGGTTCCGGCCTTAGACAATGTCAATGTCAATTCTGCCCTTTTCTGGTGCTGACAAATCAGCAGGCAGGGCCAAAAATTTATGAATAGACGTGGGATGAGCTCTATGGCTCAGAATGTGGCCAACTGCTGCCACTAATCGCTTCATTATGGAGTAGAACATGTCAATTTGGTTTTTGCTTGGCTAAAATGTTGCAACTGCTCACATCCTGCAGCGACGCAAGGACAATTTACAGATCTATCAAAGGAACTCAATTCAGATAAATCAATTTGTCGACCAAATGTCAGGGCATAAGAAAATATTTTTATTATTGCCCCAAAGTCAAATGTCAAAAGCGGCTTAAAAATTTCCGTGCCGTCTCAAATTGAATGGCTCGCACTGTAATTTAGATTGATGGCCCTTCAGATAAGGGCCCCAAGGGCAAGCGAAAGTGTCTGGAAAAATAAGCGACAAATTTGCGCAGTCCTTCAAGAAAGTCAACCTTTTTGCTAATTTTATGGCTAGTTCGTGACCCGAACTATGAGAGCACACACAAAAAGTGTAAGAGAAACAGAAATATGACTGCATAGGGCCAGGACTGCTAACCTGTTACACTCGCCGCATGTGGGCATTAAATTGGCTTTCCACGACTCTAAACTCGCGCCTGCCACGTTCGCTGGCCCGAAATTTGGTTGCAGGTAAATACAATTTTACGTGCCCACGCGTCCCGTCAACTGTTTTTTTTCCCATTGCCAAGTGCCTTCGCACGTTGTTTTTTCCAGAAAATTAGTTTAAAAGCATCATAAAATAATTTTCATGCGCGCGTTGAAAATTTTTCGCGCTCGCATTTGCCGTTTTATTGCCGGCCAAGTTGAATGGCTTTTAACTTTCAGTTGATACCCTGTACTCTCTAACCTTGAGGTGTACCCCTGCAGTATGGGATTCTTAATAAAATTTTCTCAAATTGCACACTTTAATTTTAATTTAATAATTGATAAAGAACTTTTAAAGAACTTTAACCGAAAATTCTTATTATAATTATATTTCAATTGTGTCTTAGGGTATTTAGTAGTTAAACATTGTAAACCATACTCATTCTTGCTTGTTATTTTACGCTCAGGTGTGTGTAAATGGATTTTGAGTAGTACATTTTGGGCGCTTAGATATCCCATCGTCATCATCATGAATAGCATTTGGCAATTCTGTTTTTAAACTGATCCGCTGCATGGGCATCATAAAAGAGCCAGAGCCAGAGCCAAATTAGATTTATGCGTTTTTTGGGATTTTACACTTTTATGGCGGTTGCCGGGCGGGGGCGGCAAAAATCAAATGGTACTCGTACTTTGGCCGGGGTGAGTAAATGGTAATTAGAGATACATTTTATGTACGGTATCCAAGGAGTATTTTAAAGCAATTACAATGCGCAATGTCAGTGAATTGAATTTACTGATTATATCGCTTACAAAAATTACTTTTATTTAGATAAATGTGCATGTTCATTTATTGGTTGCAAATTTCAAATATTTTACGTTTTCATGTGAATCATTTAAATAATTTAATTTGCTGTTTAGAAAGTAAATAATCAACGATATGATAACAAATTAAGTCATATTTTTAAACATGTGATAAAATAATTATTTTTACTCATTTGTTTACGTCTGTAGATGATATGCGTTTCCTGATCCTTATCTCAGTACCAGTTGGACATTATGAATCATGTGTCTGCAATGTATTTCACACAAATTCCAAATCTTACAGAACTTTAAGTGTGAATCATGTCAAGATAAAGTTATCTTGTTAGTGGGTATGTTTTTGCGGGTCTTCTAAGGTATCTCTGGCTTGAATTACAATTTTAAATGTAATATTTTAAAAAGTAGCCAAACTCCATATTTTTATTTTAACAAGCAGCTTTTTTAGTACTCAAGCATTTATTCCTGAAATAGAATTTGCTGTTCAACAATTTCTTAGCTCTATTGGTGGCGTATGCGATTGTCCTTTGGCTCCGGCGTAATCCATACCATAATGCACTTAAGCAGCTCGCTTCCTCCCACATGTATCCTAAAGATACAAATAACTACAAGTACACACGAGCAAAGAATAAAAGAAGAGAAGGAGAGACAAAAAGGCGAACCTCTTGTAATTTGAGCAATTTGTTTTCATAAACTGCGCTGCTGGCAAACCTCCTGCCTTATACAATATGAGGCCAGCGGCTAGTAAATAGTATCTTGTATCTGATATCTCAGGCTGGAGAGCTGGCAAGATGTGTGTTTTCATAGGAATTACGCTAAAAAAAAAAATTTGTTAAGAATCTCTCAAGTTAAGCATGTGTGGATGTGGATTTATGTGGTTGCATGTTATTCCTGCTTTTAGCAGCACATCCTCTCAAAACAATCACAGATCCTTAACAAACCACTTGCCTGAAAAAATACTTGCAACTTGGCCGTGCGGTTGAGGCGTCAACGTTTTAAGTGCAATGCGGTGCTGTGGCCTCTTTGCCTGCCCCTTTCGCCGGTTTCGTTGTAATGGTTTTAATAACAATTTGCCGCAAATGTGACCAGGTTTTACTTATACTCATGTTTGTGTAAATATAATTTCTTTAATTGGATTTTGTCGTCGCTGCTGCAAACACGAGCATTAAAAGCGCCGCAAAAACATTCGCCAGTTGGCGGCGTCGGTGTGAAATTAAGAAGCAGCCAACAACAAAAGCCAACCAGACAGTCGGACGGCCAAGCATGCAGCTGCTAAAACCCGTTAATAAAAAAAAGCGCCTAAAAGCTGAGCAACTTGTGGCTACATCAGCCTCATGAACTTTATCATGCGCTGCAGCGGATATTTAGGAAAACTATTAAGTTTTATTTTATTTCATTTATTTTATTTAATTTTTGAAAATATTTTAACTTAGCTTTAATTATTATTAAATATACAAGTTTTTAAGTACACTTTTCCAATTTTCTCTCACTGCACGCACTTTGTGAGGCCCCACGGCAGTTGCTTATGTTCAAAGCAGGGTGTACGTATACGTAATATGCTGAGTAAATGCCAGCGACAGGCGACAGCGCGACACGCTGTCTAACAATTTTAATTTTCAATTTAAACTGTGACGGACAGCAACGACGCCGACAACGACGACGACGACGTCACACGGTTCGCCTTTTAGTCAGTTCCAGTCGCAGATGGAGCCGGCGAAGGAACCAGAGACGGAGCCACAGCCAGAGCCACGTCCAGTTTTATTCGGCCCGTTTAACTGGGTCACTGGTGTCAATCGTTAGCTGATGTTGTTGTTGTTGCTGTTGTTGTGGCCGTTGTTGTCGCTGTTGTTGTTGTCAACTTAATTATGTCGCAATTGCTTTGAAGTCGACTTTTGCAAATGTAAACCAACAGCAGGTGGCATTGCTCCATGTTCCGCGGTCCGCGGACCGTGTTCCGTGGTCCACAGACCCATTTGAAATTGCGCTTTATTCAATTTTTATGCGCTCCACCGCTCAGGCCGCTCATAGTCCGCTCGCCCGGCGCTCCAGTGCCCTTTTTTAGTGGCTGCAACATCGTTGTCGCCAGTTTAATTGGATTTGCCCCGCTGACGCGTGGCTTTGTCTTTGTCTTCGGCATTAGCTTTGCCCCTCTTGGTAGCCATCGCCATCGCCATCGTCATCGTCATCATCAACTCCGTGTCTGTCGCCATTTGCCATTCTCTGCAGCAGTAGCTAAAAAGCTGCAGCGCATTACAAATTGGTTTTGTTATTGGCTTAATTGAATTGTTGCAGATTGGACTTTAAATACGCGACTGCCTCATTTTCCCGCCACCGCCAACGCGTGCCTGCGGCGATCTCTCTATATACCTATATATTCATAAGGTAGCGTCAACAACTTGGCGTGCAATTAATTGTAGCTTGACATGCTCCCAGCCACAGCAACTGGAATGGACAGATGGCTGGCTGGATGGGTGGTTGAGTGGTTGAGTGGTTGAGTGGAGGGGTGTGAGCTTTCGCTGTAGGCCCCAAGAGTCATGTGAGTCATGTAATTAGAGCAGTGCAGTGGGCGTGTGCCAAGTGTTAGAAACAGCTGCAGACTGTTAACCTCATTACAAATGCAAATTATGTAGGCTTTCAAAAGATGAGGCACTGAAATGCAGAATAGAACAAATTTTCAGAAAACTTAAAGCTCTAAAGAAAAACGATGATTGTGGTGTTTAAGCCAAGCAAGGCTAGGTCCCTAGCTATTTATTGAATTCAATTCTGAACTGACCTAAAACCTTGTCACAAATAAAATTGAAATATTTTTTTTTTTAGAAATTCTATCTGTTTATATTGAATATTATCGTCTTCTCTAAAAGAAATTGGAAGTCTTTGTATGTCCCAGTTACCCCATTCCAATATCATTTGGCCATATCACTTACAACGCTAAACAAAGCGCCGCAGCAACACTTCCACAGAATTGCTAACTCGCAAAGCCAAAAGCAAACGCTCTGTAATGCTACTGTCGCCAGTCTTATGACGGTGCCCCTGTTACCTGCATTCAACACCACCCCACCCCCCGGTGCTCCACAAAAATACACCGATTTCATTGTTTGCATGCAACGTTGACGAGGCAGAAAGAAATGTCAACAACAAAAACAACACAAATAAATAAAAGAAAAAAACAACGAAAAACTCAAACTCGAATTGAAACTGATTGACACCAAGATGCACAGCGAGCGGGGCAGCCATATAAAGGGGGCAGTGAGTGTACAAGGTAATACTCGAAAACTAATGCGCTTATCAGTGAAAATTGATCGGGCCTACGAGCCCAGACCGTCTCCAACAATGAATGCAGGTGATTGTTGCTTGTATGTGGAAATAATTAACATGTACTTTCGATTTCGTGACTTGAGGTCCGCAGGCCCAAAAAGAAAAGCAGCCCGTGGAAAAGTGAAACGAAATGGAGCCACAACTGTGCCCTGTCCCCCCCGCCCCCACCTCAGAAACGTTTCGTCTGAGTACAATCAATAACATTTGTAATGTCAATAATGACAAGCCCGACAAGGCGTCGGGCAGTTCTCGAAATTGAAAGTTTATGGCTGATGGATTTGATGAATTACCCAACCAGAAAGCCATTCGTTCAAGCACCTTGCATATCATTTTACGGTACCCCGGCGATAAGAACACACCGATAAGCCAATCGTATAATTTTCCAAAGCAAGCCAAGCGTAATATCTGCTTCGAGAAGGAATCAATCATAAAATGCATTTATTGATTGGCCAGACACAAATTTTAACTGTGTTTTTTTTGTTTTTTTTTGTTTTTTTGTTTTGAAGGCGTATCCAGAGCCGTCAATTAGGGTCGTCAACGGGGTCGGTCGGTCGATGGGGTTAGGCGCCAAGTGCGAAATTAGGGTTAATTGACACATTTTCTAGATGTTACCCAAGAGCTTTCATACGATTACGAGAAAACCTGAAACACAATGCACAATGTGGGGTTAATGGTCAACACGGGCTCAGCTTTTAACAGGGCTCTTGAAACTCGTTTCGCTCGTAAAGGTTCAATGACTAGCAAGAGCCCCACGTGGACTTTACTTAATTAGCACACAAGTTTGTGTGAAAAATTGTCGAAAATTTAAATAATATACTAAAAAAATATATAATGAGACATGCGAAAACCAGTTGCATTTCTTAGCTTTGAACACATTTAAAATGGGTGCATAGTTAATAAGATATTATCAGACAATGTCTAAATAAGCCGCTTATTGCTAGATTTATAGCACAACTACTGTTAACATCTGTAATTAATCGTTAATGCATTTGCATATCTATAAGCTCGACTAATACTATAAATAATTATACCAGTAGTTCCTTAATTCCATGACGTGATTCTACCCATTTGCACGCTGTCAGATATTAATGATCAATTTCTAATCGACTCAAACTATTGCCGCCTATGTAAATGTCAACGGTTGCTCAACACAAGATATATATAGTCGATTTTAACCTGAATTTTTTTTGTTGTTATAGCACTGTTTCCATACTATTATTAAAATAATCAATAGAGGTGTTAAGCGCATATTAAATATTGAATTAATATTTGATCTGCACTCTTACTTATTGTAAGTATCGAATTAATGATTGTTTATTTAGAACTCGGGTCGGGAAAATTTATATTTATATTACTCGTTTTCCTAGATTTATGGTCTTATAGTATAGTTTGGTAGAGTATAGTACATTTTAATATAGCATTGTATAACAAAGTTTAGTACAGTATAATATAATATAATATGGCATAATTTAGTAAACAATATTATGGTATAGTATATTTTAATATAGGGCTAAGTATAAACAGTATACGAAATTAATAATTTTATTTTAGTAAGGGTTATTATTCTTTATTAGTAAAATCAAGGTCTAAGCTATTAACCTAACTTATAAATAAAATTGATTAGAAATGGATTTGTTGGATTACATCATTTAATCATGTGTGAACTTTGATTTTTACAATTTAAGTCAGAATTTAGAACTATTTATATTGGTAAAGATTGGGTTTTATTTAGCTACATCAAATTGACAACTACGAGATTTTGCTTAGCATTCGATTTATTGTCAAGTATTGCTTCAATATTTGTGGCTTTAGTGCTTTGTTGATAGTTAATAAAATACCTTTTACGTTATCTGAATTATGACTATACGCAGTGGTTAATGTAGCATTACGACATTTTCACCTATGCCACAAATCGATTCCACAAATTGCCCAAGCAATCAAAGTCTTAACTCTAGGCGAGACCTATGTGGCAGTGCCCCAAGAGGGCTGCAAAGTTTAGCTGCACCTATAAAAAAAAATAAATAACAACAACAAGCTTATAAAGCCACTTAGCTGACTAGAATGTCGAAAAAATTTATGCTTGAGTGCTAATAATGATCAATGAATTGTTATACGAGAATTGAGGAACCTTTGAAGCGATAAACCAACAAAATTGTAGAAAACTTTGACAGACAACGACTACAGCGAAGCCGACAATAAAATGAAATAACATCATAAGTACTATATACAGATATAGATATAGATACATACCTAGCAGTATGGGCCCTAGGTTCGAGCACGAGTAACCTGGCCAAGCGCAACGAACTTGAAGCTAACGCGCTCCAAGATTATCTGAGACGGGCAAAACCATAAACAAATAAGGAATAAATTCAATCCGAACGACAACGTTCTTGGTAGGTGTGTGTGTGTGTGTATGTGTGTGTGTGTGACATTAGAGCTGCGGTTCATTGACATTGAATGGGTTGTCAGTCCGGCTGATGTTGGGTCTTGGGTGGTTTTTGGGGGGGGGGGGGGGGGGGGGGGGGGCGTTTTGTATAGCCCGAGTTGGGTTCTATTTTGCTTTGTGCAACTGCGTTTTTAATTGTGCATGCAAAGAAAGCGGCACTCAAAATGCACTTGTTAGATAGCAGACACTGGAGACACAGCAGACACACAGTGGGAACCGTCATGCAGAAACATAATAAGGACTACAGGACTTGTCGCAGGACCACGACTAGGCTACTTTCTGTAGCTGCTGCCGTTGCCTCGAGTGCTGCATGCTCACGCGTAATTTCTACGAATTCCGAGAGCAGTTACAAAAGGCAAAGACAATGCATGAGGCATGCGGCGGCATGCGGCAAACGGGGGGCATGAGGCAGGGTCCTACGCGGAACCTTGAGGGTTGCATGACCTATATCACAGATCAGAGGCGAGGCAAGCAAAGGCAGCAGCAGCAGCAGCAGCACGACTTCGAAGACGATGACGACAACTTTCCCAGGGAATCTCACGGCACGTCTCGGTCCATATGACAAATGTTTCACATCAGTGCGTTCCGACTGCTGCAATTACCTGCCTATGCAGTGCTTGTTGTTGCCTTCGCTATTATTATTGTTATTCTTTAGATCCCTCCCGGCGTCACAGCTCAGTTGGTCGTCCGTTGCGTCTTGCTGAGCTTCAAAAAAAAAAATAATAAATAAAAAAAAATACTGCGCTCCTGGGCTACAGCTCCGAGCTGTGCTTCGATTCTGACTCTCCGGGGTCAGGGAACAAGTGCTTCCAGTCGCCAGTGCCTGGCAGGACGTCTTTAGGGTAATAGGCCTCTCTGACTTTATGGCGCACAGGCCACCACAGGAGTTATTGCAATGCTGTGCCCAGAATTCCTAGATCTAGTTTTTCATGGGCTCATCTCCTTTAATTTTTTTGCCGCAGCTGATTACTCAATTAGAGTGTGAGAAATGCATTGGGAGCATGTAATTATGCGGAAATTGGAAATAGATTTTCACATGTGCGAAAGTACACAAATAACAACTCAATTCTGATTGAGAGGAAACACACAAAAAGCATCAGGAAGTGTCCGTCGTAAATACGTTTTATATGCTAAGTGGGAAGAGGATCACGCTGAGCTCTTAAGTGGAAAGAGCTGTGCAGCTGTGTAATTGGAATAGAACCGAAAGTGTGTACAGAATATGTAATTTGTTTGACTTTATGATAAAAATATCTCATAAAATATCAAGAAAAGTATTTATAAAATCAGAGACTTATCAATTCAACCAGAAACTATATATGAGAGTTACGCAAAAATGAATTAAGAATTTATAAATTTATAAATAAATAATTAATATAATATATAATAAGAATGGGTTTTTCTGCCGACATGCATTGCTTCCTTGAATACAAGTATTTAATACTACGCTCCTAAAATATCAAATAATGCATATCCAAATTAAATTATATTTTTATTTAACTAATTACTTTGTTAAATATCTACAAATAATCAGCCATTTTCAGCTAAATTTAAAGCCCCCCACTAAACATAAAATTTAGTAAATGATAGATCGGCAGCTTTGAACGCATACTTACAGCATTCTAGCGATAACCGAAAAAAAGCCTGGTAAAAGCTAAATTTGAGAAGAATTCCAGTGAGGGATACACAATCTGGCTTTATAAGGTCAATTCACCCAATCACTATTTCTAGCGGGCTTAGGAATGAAATACGTTGTTCAATATCAAATTTAAGCCGATTTATGAATGTCAGAAGCGCTTGACAAGCCTGCAGCCAATAGCTGAATGGCCAGCACAAATGGATTGGAAGCGACAAAAACAAAAGTATCTGAAAAATTAATAAACTATGTAAAATTGTTGGTCGGTCTGGTGCATTATGCAAAGCAGCGCATCGACTTGGAATTGGACTTGGACCCCATACCCAGTGAAAAATTAAGCGGCTTTATCAGTGCCATCACCCGCATGCAAAGGCAGAAACAGAGACAGAGGCAGAGGCAAAGGCAAAGACCCCGGATTCAGTCTCGGACTGGCCGTGGACTCATTAATTTTTGTGGGGCTCAGCACAGTAGTCGGCAT
The DNA here is from genome assembly GCA_035041545.1 of Drosophila colorata. Classification (NCBI taxonomy): domain Eukaryota; kingdom Metazoa; phylum Arthropoda; class Insecta; order Diptera; family Drosophilidae; genus Drosophila; species Drosophila colorata. The sequence continues at coordinate 3,206,798 of JAWNLD010000154.1, forward strand.
TGAATACAAAGCCAGAATGCAGAATGCCTAAATGGCTCATTAGGGTCTTAAATTAAAGCCACTTGGGCACCACTAACACAAGTCGGTCAACTAGGCCCCAAGGGTCAGCGAGAAGCCAAAAGAAAGCGGCAGAAGACAGCGCAACAAAGACACGTCTTGCCACCAGCTACTGGGCCGTAGTTCTCCCTGGGGTTGGCCGGGTAGCGTACGCGGGCTAAGCTCACCTAATTAGATGGCCATTGTCTTACTGTGTGACAGTTGGGCAGAAATTATTGCAAGAGGTCTAGGGCTATGCGAGTACCTGGCCAAGGTCTGGGCCCATATGGTTACCCGCAAGAGCCGCAAGTCCCAGCATTAAATGAGCTGCAAAAGAGAAAAGAAAAAACATCATCAACTGTGACAGAAGATGCAACCCAACAAGATTTGCTAATCTGCCCCTCGTAATAGGCAATCGTCTGGGTTCGCAGCCGGGTCCAGAGAGGCAAAGAAGCCTGATCATCATCATCATCTTCATCATCATCTTCATCAACTTCGTTTGTTGTGCTGATTCATTTCGCTGGCCGGGCAGATTAGCTGATCATGATAAGAATGTTCTTTTGTGCAGACGATGAGCTCATCATTATCAGCAACAGACGCTGCCAACCCTTTATAAATTGCAGTGGAATTTATCATAGACGAACCTCGTTGAAAAGCAATTTCGATACCCGTAAAATGCTTGTTGCCTACGAGAAACTGATCTTATCCAGCCTTGTTGTGAGTGCATGCGTTTTCAATTTGATTTCTTATCGGCATCCTAGTGAAAAATGGCAATGAACATTTTTGAGTTAGGGACATGTTTATTATATATTCAAAGAAATAAATATAAATATAGTACACATACAAATATATGCTATCAACTTTAGATACAATTGCCTCGTATTATCTCTGTGCCGTTGCTACACATTCTTATAACTTTAAACTCCATCAATTCCAAAATGAGCAACTCTTGGTGTACCAATTGCTGTCTCCTACCTGACGCCAACACCAAAACTCATCTTCCACCAGGTGAATGCATAAGTAAAGACTCCGCTGTTGCTTAGGCCTGTGCGCCCACAAATTGCTGCCGAGTCCCGAAATAAGATATCTGCACGTAGCTGTAATTTAAAACCCCACAAAAAGAGAAGAAAAAAAAAAAAATTAAAAACTAAAAAAAAGCAACAACAAGACGATAAATGGTCTCAGGCCCGTCAGAGCGTCACAAGCCTACAAACACACACACGCGCATATTATTATCCTACAGCAATAATTTCTTTTCTCAGCCAAAGGCCGAACAATACAAATGTAGAGATATGTCATTTGCCAGGCAAAACGAAATCGAAGAACAGAGCAGAACAGAAATGAAGATCGATGCTCCATAACAGTACGACTGGGACAAGAACTGGAACTCGAACTGCGACTGCGACTGCGACAGCGACAGCGCTGCAACTGAGACCGGGCAGGCAGTCGAGTCGGGCAACATGTGCGCCGCTTTGTAACGCCAATTATGGGCCCATAATTCGAAGGCATTGTCTGAGGCACAAAAGACGAACTGAGCGAGCATTACACGAACAAGAAGAAGATCATTTCCCAAACACACACTCACAGACACACACACGCGTACTCAAACAGAGTCGTCGTCTCTGGTTTTAGCGATGCGTAACGAAGCGGCAAATGAGCAAAAGCCGCTTGCTGAGCGCATTGAGCACATTTGAGCGCATCTTTAGCCAGGTAGCGTGCGCTCTCCCACCCTCGCTCTCACGATCGAACAGCGTGTTTGCGCTCTCTGCCTTTCTTTCGCTCTTTGAGTGAAGTTAACAGCGCGCGCTTGACGATCGAGCCGAGCTGCCGTCGGCTGCTCTGCGTGTTGAGCGATAATCAGTTTGTTTGCAGACGTAGCCACCGCCGGACGTGTGTGTGCAACGCCGAGAGCTAGAACGAAGCCAAGATATAAACAGAGATACCGATACGGATACAGTGAAAGTGTGCCGCAGCAAAAGATACTCTTAATTACTGAACGTGATCTGAGTGCGTAACGAGCTAGAAGGAATACCTGTACGATATATAAGCCAAAATGGAGGGCCTGCCACGCGCATTAAACTACGAACTGTCGCACGATCTGCATTTCGATCATTTCGGTGGCGCCGCACAACAAATATTGGATAACGGCAAGAACATTGCCAACGCAGAGGCCTCAACACCCACGATCACCACACTGGACGCCCTGACCAATAGCGATTTTCTGCAAAAGATTGGAGCCACCATCTTCAACTCGATACAACTGAAGCATCACAAGCTGAACGACGCAACCGCTCAGAATTCCAGCGAAATGACAATGGACTTCGACTTTGCCTCTAACCATGTGGTGCTGGACAGCAGCAGCGTCGATCAACTGCAGCAGCAGCTGGAGTACGACAAGTTCATGAACGAGGTGTGGATTGGCATTGTCTTCACGCTGATCTTGATCTCCATGGTCTTTTGCATATGCTCGTGTTTCCTGTACCATCAGTTTCGCACCTGGAAACGCAATTGTAAGTAAATCCAACGAATTCTACAGATGTCACCAAGTTTCCCTAAGAATAATCGCAATCGTTGATAGCCAATGTGTATAAATAAGTGTCGATTAGGCCTTATCGAACTTTAAGTACATATTTTTCAGTTAAGGTTTTTCCTGTTTTTGTTAGCATTTATGATTAGCGTTAGGGGGCACAGAAACTTAAATACCGAATCGACTGCGGTCTACGTGCTAAAATGTGGGGCAATATCTCAAGCAAGTAGCTCTCGTGCGGTATTATGAATGAATCAGATATGACATCAAATTGCGAAACATGAATACGAATTAACGATAAGCTGATAATAAAGATTAGGTTAGCCTAAATACTAATCTGATGGCTGGTAATAAACTTAACGTAATCTGTTGTGAAACGGCTGCCAATGAGAACTAAAATAGTTTGGGTTTATGTTTAGGCCTAAATCTTCGATCTGAACCAAATTACAAGTGTGCAAGACACAATTGAAATACACTTTAAGTTAATTCTCTGAATTTTGTGTACTTAGCTCGTGTTCTATTTTGCACTGTTTCGACCTTCAAAAGAATTAGCACAAAACGATGTTGCCATGGTTTCTTTTCATTTAATTGTCATGTTTGCAGCGCAAGCAGAAAATGAATAAAAACAAAAAACAGGGGCAAAAAGAAAAAAGAAAAACATTTCAAATGCATTTTGTAAGCGCCAATTGGCAATTAGTCACAATAAACGAAAACAGGTTAAAATAAAAAATAAATAAATAAATAAATGCAAACAAATTTATAGCAAAGCAATAATGTGATAAATACAAGCTTTGCATGCAAATTAATAATTATGGTTTAGTAACATTAAATATTTAGTATAGTAAATAATACAGTTGATAACATACAAATATGTCAATGAAATTAGGTCAAAACTTAAAGCGATTTGTTTTGCACAAGCAACAAGCACTACATAAAGTCAGTTTACTAATCAACAATTCTTCTCTCCTCTCTCTCTCTCTCTTCCTGTGCAGATCACAACAATGCCAATAGCTCAACGCAGTGCACAATTATTGACATTGAGGCATTGAAATTGCAGCCCGATTCGGAGGATCCGGTGCCTGAATACACATTGGTCTCAGGTCTGCCCAGCTATGAGGCCGCTTTGGAGTTGTTGCATAAAACGCCGCAATCGTCGTGTTTGATTGTCTATCCAAGCGTGTTTAATGTATTCAATAAGCATGAAAGAGCCAGCACAGCAACAGCCACAGCGACAACAACAACATCTGCAGCAGCACCAATAACAACAAACACGGTTGAAGCTGCGGCAACAACAACGCGGCCACAGTCGTCGCCTTTGTGTGAAGCAACAACGCCGCTGCTGACAACAACCACAACAACAACAACAATACTGGCAGCAGCAGCAGCAGCAGCAACAATATCCACACCCACATGCGAAAGCATTAAGCCCAATTTTGTGCCCAGCTATGCTGAAGTATTTGGCTTTAAGACCATCGATGAGAAGAAGAAATCGTCGCGATGCCAAATCCAAACGAAAGACGACACATCGAAAAGCCAAGGCGATAAATCCTAAAAAAAAAAAAAATTTTTTTAAATGGCTCTCCAGGGAGTGTAACACTGAGATCTGAACTAGCTCAGGGTCGGATCTCAACGATACCAACCAAAATGTGCTCTGTGATAATTGTTGCTGTTGGGCTGCATAGTTGCCCACAATATGATATGATATGAAATGATATTTATGTACTTAGATTCAACTAAGCGCTGTGATTATAGAAAAAAAAGAAGACAACTCGCAAGAAATAATATACTACCTGTACTTATGACTATCTATATTCTCGATAAAGACATGTTCAGCTTATTGCTTTATTGTTATTAGTTTCTAAGTAGACAACGATGTGACGCATAATAAATTATACAAATATTATACTAAAGTAAACCTAGTCTCCCGTTTTGTACAGTCGGAATCTTATCAAGTACTTTCACCCTCAGCCACAAACTACATTCAACTGCTGCTATCAGCGCCTTTTGCATTCGCATTTATTATTTTTGCTATCAATCAATGCGGCAGTCAACTTGATTTGCTGTCGCTGCAACCGGTTTGATTGACACGAACAACAGCTGACGCCTCAATCGAATCGCAGCCTTTTGGTCCTTATCATTCGCATCGTATCTCGCCAAGGACTTGCCCAGCGTTGCTTTGTTGAGCTTTATAAATAGAGGCAACAGCTCAACAGATGCCAGACCCGATAGAGATGGCTGCGGCCCAAGCAGATAGACAGACAGATGGAGACAGTTCGACTTTGACATTGAGCAAAGAACGTGCCACGTGATAAGCTGCAGAGAGAAGCGAGCTAGATTCCGAAGCTAGATACTAGTGCAGTATATTATATGAATACTTGCAATGCAATTGCTCTAGTCATTTGTATTGATAAGCTCGCCAGACTCGGTCCAGCTATGCAAATTTGTTTACTGGTGCTCTGCTGAACACAACTTGGACATAAATAATGATGTTAGAATGTTTTTTGAAGCAGCAGAAATGTGTGCAACAAATATAAATAAATACTAAAGCCAGTCACAGGGCAGAAAACGTGAAACAAAGTGAAAATCTTGGCTAATAGATCTCTTAAATTTATTGTTTTCAAATGGCTTGACGAGCCGCAGACATACGTAGAGACTCAGTACGTTAACCGGTTTCTTTTCGCCTTTGGCTTATATAGTTATTAAGTCTTAATGAAAAATAAGTCAACATTTTTGAGAGGATACTGCAAATGCTGCTGTTATCCTTTAAATAGCATTAGATGGCTATATATTTATATTTATTATATATTTATATTATTTTTCTCAGACATTATAAGTTATTAGCTTGCACAACAATTAACGTTTTTACCAACATTTCTAATTAACTAACTAACAGTACTAAAAATAACACAACTTCGAGTTATCTTTATAAAGAATCTCAATGTCACTGTCAGCATTAGTAAACAAAATGCATTCGACAGCCGTTTAAATTTATCTATTTGTCTCTCGGCGTTATTTGTTTTTACAAATTTTTTTTTATATATATTTTTTTTTATTTTGCTGCCAAATTGCAAATTTCCTTGCTTATCTTTGCAATCTGTTTTGCAATTATTATTTATGTGCTGCAAATGGCAATCAAAAATTGCTAACAAAATCGTGAACCATTTGCTAAAATTCGTCGTCAGCTGTACTTATGGGGCAGGTCAGGTGAGCGCGCAAATAAAATACAATTCCATAACTATAAAGTGGCTAATAAAAATTATTCATTTTACAACTTAACATTCATCATCCGGCCGGGGCTCTGAAACGAGTGCAGCGATAGCAGGGCCCAAAGTAAATTCACGGTATATCCACTTGATATGCATGTGCGAAAAGGTGCCAACTGCATTTTGTATTTGCATTTGCATTTTGTTGCACACTTTCCAGTCGTGCAAATAATATATTTTAATTGTAATTGCAATTTATGACAGCAGTAACTTTATTTGACACTTTATGATATTTTCTATGCATTCTAAGTGGCCTCCCCCCTGGGTTTGGTAAATCAGCGGAGAATTGACTCATCGCCTACGCCTAGCTTGGCGGGGCTTTTGCTGTCTATTTACATATATTGATTGGAGAACTTTTTGCTGGCCAAAAACAAAGGAAATTTGTCAAATTGTTGGGCGCTGCAATGTGTGCAAATTATTTCATTACCCGACATCGAAATCAAACAACGCAAAACATTCCAAAAATGTTGCGCATGCGCGTGCCTATCGAAGCGTGCCCAGACTAAGTTTCCCGTCTGCCTCAATTCATAATTAATCCACTCACGTAGGCTCAATATTCCGCAGAAGCCGATGATGTTTCCCGTTCTCCAGCCAACCTATGTATAACAATATTTTTTGCTGTGTACTATGTTAATGGCTTAGGAACGCAATCCACATTCTGTTAGGTTTTTCCAATTGACATTTATTCAAACGCCACGCACGTAAACTCAAAAACTGTTAACAGTCTGAGTTCTCCAACTATTTACGGTTAAATTTCTGTTAACCGACTGTACTTGCTATAATATAATAGCACATTGACAGCAGAATAAAAAGGTGCAATTAAAAAAAAATATAAAAATAAATAGTTGACCGTTTAAATAAATTACAAATATTAATAAAAATAAATAATTCCATACGCAGCAAATATATTTACATATATCTAACTTGCCTTCTCTGTTAGCCGACAGTGCTGCCCATGTTAATAGCATCGGCTCGAAATAACATTCTTTCAGTACTTTTTAGCCTTTCAGTCTAAAAGTCAATTGCTCATGAAACGGGCAAATATGTGAAGTGCGTACTTGAAATTGTCGCTAATGAGTTTTTGTTTATGCAAACTAATTGATCGGCTAATGGACTGAAGCGTAATAGTTTATATAAAAGTTGTGCTATGGTTACTAGCATTTAATACCTAAGTCACGCTTTTGGGCTGCCTTTGAAATCTACTCGTATCTTAATACCATCTTAAGAGTTCTCATTTGCATTTGATATGGCGCGCCTCAAAGTTTATTGCAAAAGCATCAAAACATGTGTTGCCCGGACAGCATATCAAAATATTATACAACGTAAACAACATAATTAGCTTACAATTCAAATGAAATGCCCAAATCCGTATCTAAATGCTGATGCCGATGCTGATGCAAATGCAGATGCAGTTGCCGAGGCAAAGGCGGAGCCAGACAATGATGAGCAGGCGAAAGAAAGCGCAACCAAAGGGCAAACAATTTATTAAAAAGGCATCCATGAGATGCAGATGGGGAGAAAGTTGCCCTGTGGAGTCTGTGGCCAGCCTATTGAAACGAACAATTTATTAATAAAATGCACATTAGCCCACGGTTTAGGCCAAACTTAAAGTTGGCTTAAGCCCGCCAACAGCAGCGGAATTTAGTTGAATGAATTTTCAATTAAGCGCCAAATTCGTTGGACAAAGCTCGGGAATAGAAACAGACGCCCCGCCGCCGATGTTTGAAAGTGAAAACCGGTTAAACGACGAATCCGAAGCTGAATTCGACGACGTCATACGCAACATTTGACCCACTTTTTAGTAGGTGGCGCAAAAAAATAAAATTGGCAAGCCAGTTTTTCAAACTGTTCACAATATTTGCCAGAAAGGGGTACATAAATAAATATACATATAAATATATATATATGTATGAAAGCTATATGTATATTTATATTGGGTCTGTAAAAATTGTTTTTAAAACAAATATGAGCGTTGCAGTCGGGTGTAACCGACTGCGCAAACTCGTTCGAAATGTTATAATAACAAAAACAAATTAGCGTATTATGTTTACCCATAAAATATTTTCAAACATAAATGTGGTTCACATTAAAACGAAGATTGTTGCGATTTCCTACGTCCCCAATAGGCGAAGACAAACATCTCGAATCTTATATAATTATATTTCCAGTTTCAAGTATCTAGCTTTAAAGGCAAAGAAAAAAATTACAGACGAACGGCAAAAAGGACATTGCACAAACCAATATTCTCTTTTCACTATGTGAACGAGTATGAAAACTGAAAGTAAATACAACTGCAAATAAATATTATAAATATTGTATGAAATAGCCGAATACATGGAAAAATTGCACAAAAATGTAAATATTATTTTTTGTCAAGGCCAGGCATCAGTAAAAACATTTATTCAATAAAACTGTATGAAGTAATTCAATATTTTTAAGTCTAAATTAAAGAGTATATTTGAAGACTACTTGCTGATTTGCATGCAGTACAATAAAATAAATATAAGGTAAATATATATATGTATATATAGTTATTTGCTTCACTTAAAATTAAAATTTAAGTGCACTTTATTTATTTATTACTATTAAATATTTCAACAATACAGGCAGATTTTTCTTCAGAACTTACATATTTTATTTGATTAAAATCAGCTGTGTCTACTTTGCTGGCTTCTCGTGTGTCAGGTAACTAAACTCTTAAAATTTTGTTATTTGCATTCGCATTAAAAGTCACACTGCATCAAAATGTTTGCGCCTCGTGGCAGGTTTTTTGAAAAGCATTGCGTTAATTTTATTTAAATATTTAGCTTTGAAATATTTATCTCTTCCCTTTCGACTTGAGCAAACATTTCCAGAACACACGACGGGGCTGATTTTACATGACTTTTTATACCCTGAACCCAATGAAAACAGTTAAAAAGGGTATAATGGTTTTGTGCAAATGTATGTAACATATGAACTTGGGCTTTTTAAGTTCGTGAGTTCTGGTATTATTTTGCAAGAACGCCCTTCTATGCGATTTTCAAGAGCTCAGGTACGACTTCCATGTTTTGTTTTATTTTTAGTTAAGTTTTTATATAGTGCATTATCTCTTCATAAATTTTTTGCGTTCCCTTTTATGGACTGACTTTTTCAATTCTCGCTCTCTCTCTCTCCCTCTTTTTGTCTCTCCCTCTCTCTCTCTCTCTCTCCCTTACTCTCTCCTCCTCTCCGGAAATCTACAAATTGTATCCCATAAGTTTTTGTTCATGAGCCTATAGAAAACTTTTCTGGTCAAATGCAAAAACACCCTACTATGCGATTTTCAAGAGTTCAGGTATGCTTTATATGTTTTGGCATTATTTTTAGTTAAGTGTCTGGAGTGTTATATAGTGCATTATCTCTCTATAATTTTGTTTGCATTGGCTTTTATTGACTGACCTGTCCACTCCCTCTCTCTATCTCCCTAATCTCTCTCTCTCTCCCTCTCTCTCTCTCGTTCTCCATCTCTATCTCTCTCTCTCTCTCCCCAGCTCTCTCTGGCTCTTTCCATCTCTCTCACTCTATCTCTCTTTCTCCCCATCTCTCTCTTTATCTCTCTCTCTCTCTCTCTCCATCTCTCTCTCTCTCATCTCTCTCTCTCTCTCCATCTCTCTCTTCCTGTCCCTCTCCCCATCTCTCTCTCTCTCTCTCTCTCTCTCTCTCTCTCTCTATCTCCCTCTCTCTTTCTCTCTTGTATACCCTATAGGGTTTAATGGTTTTGTGCAAATGTATGTAACAGGCAGAAGGCGACATCTCCGACCCCATAAAGTATATACATATATTCTTGGTCAGGAGAATCTATTGGAAGTTTGTATGTGTACATGTGATTTTCCGTATAAATGTATGAATGCAAAAGGGGGTTAAATGTTTGTAACGGCAGCTTACAGCTGGGTTTAGGGTATCTGGTTGTCGGGCGTGCCCGACTGGAGCGCTCTTGTTTTATTTAACTTACTTAAATTTTATGACCTCAAAAGGTGAACGAATGGTTTGGCTAAAAGCAAAAACAGCAAAGCAAACATGAAATGAAAGGCATCCGCTATAAAGATTTTGTCATTTGATTTGTTTGCTTTTGTTATATGTTAAAGCAAATGCGGCGCTCGAATAAATATTTAATATTAATATTTATTGGGGTAAATGCTTAGGAGAACTTACTCACAGAACAAGGAATTTTAATAGAAGGCAAACAAAAGCTAAGTAACTTATAAATTGATCTAAGAGTTCAGTTTATTAGCAAAAAGTTTAAAATTTTAAATAAATTTACAAATTTTCATAATTACTTTATTTTGTATTTTTTATTAGTATGTAGCTATGATGTGCTGATTTGAACTTTGCAGTCTTGCCCTCTTGAAAGCTTTTGGCTCAGTAGCTATTCTGATCGTAAGAGCTTTAGAACAGTCTTAACTCCATATTATTGTAGTTGTATTTGCAGCTGAGAAAAGCTTGAAAGCTCCCTCACTCAGAAAATGCAAATTATCATCTCAGATTGGGTCAAACGTAATATAATAAATGTAAATAAACGCTGAAAATATTGGATAAATAAACGAATGCAATAAAGTCCAACTTTATGCTAAATAAATAAAAACAAAAAAATAATAATAATGCCGGCTAGGCTTTTTTAGAAACTGTTTGTTTTAGTTAACAAATCAAATTAGATTCAGCCGGCAGCAAAATAAAAGTTCTCAGAAACGAAAAAACGAATAAAAAATGCAAATAAAAGTTATACGAGAGTCAAAGTTATGGGGATGCAGTAAGATGCTCGCCAGACGTAAACGTGGACCCAACTCATAAAAAATAGAACTATAAAGGGACGCTCGGAGACGGGTTTACTACGTTCCTAACTGCTAACTGTTTCTATCTGGGCGCTTGCATCAGAAGACATCAAAGCGCAACAGTCGGATAAGAGGCAAAGGGTTTTCCGAGTCACAGCAGCCGCAGATACAGATACAAATGCATACACAGCAACAGTACAAGACACAGATGCAGCTACAGCTACAGATAGAGATACATTCACATATAAAAGTTGGTTGCTTGCAGGTTTGTTTTGCTGATAAGCTTCGCGTCGCAAGATTAACGTGTTGCTCACTCCCTCACACACATCTGTGCATCTCTCTCTGCTCCTCTGTTTCTCTTCGGTTTTTTTTTTTCTTCTGCGTATTTTGCTGTGTTTTAATTTTATGGCCCAAAGATTTTATTTTGTAACTTAATGTTTGTTCAGCTTGGCTTGAACTGGATTGGATTGGCTTGGAGCAGCAGGTTGTTGCCTTTGTTGTCCGATTTCAAGAGAAATACCCTAAACACGAGATGCTGCGAGTAGTTGGAGTCTGAGCAGGGATTTGCATTTTATGGCCCTATCTGGTAAGTCTTTAATTGTACTTAAGACGTGTGTTTGTTGTGACAATATTGGATTAAACCAATAATATAATGTAAACTGTTCAAGTGGGGATTATCCCATGCGCACAGCAACAAATGTATGTCAAGAGCACAAACAAAAAATACATTTATCTCTGTTTTTGTTTTTAATATTTTTGTAACTAATATATAATCGCATAATTTCTTTTAAATTTGTGTGACTCGAACATTTTATTTAAATTCTAAAAACCTTTCCTCCAGCCCGTTTTATGTTTTTAATTAAAGCAATTAAAATTAATTGCTTATCAAACTTTTACAACCTAATATAAAACCAAACATATGCCAATTAAAATAAATTTAGAAAACTAAAATACTTGATGGGTTAATTGGGAAACTTCAAAACAATTCCAGAAACGAGGAAATATTATAATTCTTATTGTGCGTTTTCATGGGCTAGCATTAAAACGTTTCACTAGGCCAAGTTCAATGTACTTTCAACTTAACACAATTGTATTATCATAAAAACTGGAATTAAGGAAATAGCTCAGCCATAGAGGGAAGCCGGTTTTGCAAATTGTGATGTCAACTACTGTAAGAATCTACGAGGGAACTAAACGCAACACTGAACACATTGCCTAACCCTAAACTAACAAAATTACTGATAACTTGGCCAATTCTTAAATTGAAACTCCTGTCTGCATGTCAAATTTGTATGTAAAGTCTGATTAATTTCTTATCATAGGTTCTGCTGCGCTCCGATTTGTTCCAGTGGGTGCCATAAATCAAAAAACCCATTTAGTATAGTTGGCAGCTATGAGTTTACATAGACGTGGTTTCCATGGGCTCTACGTCTGCATAATTCTCCTGTTGCTTGTCGCGCTTTTTTGGAAAACTCAGTCAAAACTGAAGGCCCCGAAAGTGGTGCATATTACCAAAAGTGGGTCAATAGCAACCGAGTCCATTGTCGCCGATCCACTTTTCGACGAGATACGTGTACTTTGCCTGGTGACCTACAAATATGGGTATACCGATGCGGCCAGGTTTGTGAAGCGCACCTGGGGCAGGCATTGCAATGTGCTGCTCCTGGTAAGCGGTCAGTCGGATCTGGAACTGGAGCCGTATGTGCCGATAGCCAATACAACGGACAATTGGACCCTGGTGCGACAGGGCTTTATCTATGCGTTCGACTACTACAAGAACCAAGCCGATTGGTTTCTCAAAATCGAGGACTGGAGGTGAGTGTTGCTCGTAAAGTGCATAACTTAATTTGAACTGTGGCATCCATAAATTGCCGGCTCACACTTTGTCATTATTTTTATCGCTTGCGTATTGTTATGACATTCAAAACATTCATTTTGCTTCTTTATGTGACGCTTCTTCCTCCACTCCGTTTGCATTTGACTTTCCATTGATAAAGTTATCAGCCTCTGGCTATGGGTTTATGTGACACTACGGTTCCGTTCCGTTCCGTTCGGTTTTATTCTTTTCATTCTGCTTTTCTTCGTTTTCTTTTGCTTCCTTTGCTGCTTTGTGGTTTGGCTCACACAACGTTTATCAACTGCGCCACGACAAGAAGGAAGTATCTTTAGAGAGCAGTTTTTATCTGTCGCTGCCTTTTGTCGTCATCGCCGAAGCAACAACTACAACTACATGCATATGCGCTTAGCTGATTGGACTCCGGGGAGTTTTTCTCCCATAATTGGTACAAATTTTGTTAGCTCTTTGAAATTGAAACTGAAAATGTTCTCAGGCTCAGGTCGAAGTGTCTCAATGAATTTTGTGGCCGGTATTTGCATAGACGTTAAATGAAGATTATGTTGATTAGACTTACTATAGAATAAAGCCATACAAAAATAGATGGTCAATTATTTCTTTTAAAGTTTCCCCTTATATTTTACAACATTGCATCTTCCACAAGCAACTACTCATTATATTTATAATATAATAATTGAATATTATTTAAAAAAAACCGCAAATTATAAATGAAATTCGATTAAATGCAATTTAAATATATATTATTTACCACAATTTTACGAATTAAACCGCAAAATGACCTAAAATAAAAAATTATTTATTAAATACACAAAAAGAGCTTATCAAAGTTTGATTATTTTTTACACTTATTGCGCATTTCAAGATTGACCATATAATTTTCCAACAAAAAATGTCAATGCAAAAAAAAACCATGTATACGGCTGTTATTTGAGTTCATTTCTAATCTATTTTAAATTATATACTTTATGTGAAATAAAATAAACAAGTTCTAGATTAATGCAGTACGTCACACTATGCGCTTATCGCTCTCATTTTTATTCGATTATTTTTATTTTTTGTCAAAGAAAACTTTGTGTGAAAGGGTCAATTAAATCATAGTGCACAGTCCATCGAAGTTTCGTTTAATTTATGCCGACATACATAATTAGAAATTTATTACAAGTGATGTCAACACCATCGACAGAAAGAGTGAGGGAATATGAAATATCGAAGCGTTTAAGTTCGTTTTAATGGGCCTTGAAATGAGGAGACTTGTCTGTTGCTTGCCGGCTTATCAACTTCTAATTAAAACGTTTTCATTTTTTATTACAAAATCTTAAGCGTTAATTCTCAGGCCTTAACCAGTTTCTGGGTTAGGGGCAAGGCTCTGAAATCTGTGTGCAAATTTAATTAACTATATCCAGCAGAAGTGAGAATATACTCCAAACACTGTGGTACTGAAAACTTCTACTAGTGTGCTGCTAACCGGTTCTAGTTTGTTTATATGATGGCAAAAAAAAGCAACAAAAATACATAAATAAATAAAAATAAAACAAACGATCTAACTAACATCTAACGTATAGTACCTCACCTTATCGACATTATCTACAATTATTTTGCCTGCTTGCTTGGCAAATAAATCAACAAACTCGCAAACGCACACACACTTGAAAACCAATCTGTGTGTATAGAATTCGTTTATGTGTACGCGTGTTATTTTTTCTTTTTTTGTTTTACTTTTTTTATTTTTAGTTATACATTTATTTATTTTTTTTGTTTAGTTTGTTTACTGCGCACATTTGTGGCTTGAACTTGGCACTGTTTGCATTGGGTCGCCGTTCATTAAAAAAACGGATCTTCGGATCGTCACTTGCCGAATCTTGTTGACACGGTTTTCAAATAGTAATTGTTTGCATATCGCTTAACGTGTTTTTAAATTTTCGTATCTTTGAGGTTTTCTTGTATGTACAACAGATTAGCGTTTGCATTATTGATATGCACGATTTTGTGGCTTGGATGTTCGTTTGTTCTTTTGATTTACCGGGACAAAAGTTTTTGCTTGAATTTCCTGTATGAAAGAGAAATAGTAATGTCTTATTATATTAATTTTATTTCGATGCAATTGTCGTTATCTTTTTTCAAAATCCTTTTCCTTTGTTTCAACAGTTTTGTTGCTGTGGAAAATCTGCGATACATGCTACAAAATTTTTCCGCAACTGAGCCCATTTATCTTGGCTATGAACTCAAATATCCAGGCACTAACAATGTAAGTCCCACTCCCAGATCAATCACAACGACAATTACAAATTTGACAATTTCTAGTCCTTTAACTACTGGAAAAGCGGCTATGTGCTTAGCAAAGAGGCTCTTAGGCGTTTTGCAACAGAGGCCAAAAAACCAAATACACCAAATTGCAGGCTGAAGGACTGTAAGGAGGATACAGAGATTGGTCGCTGTCTGATGAATGTGGGCGTGTCCACGGTGGATACGCGGGATGAGTTTGGTCGCGAGACTTTTATACCCATTGTCTCAAGCGAACTCTTTATAAAGGGCTACGACTATATGCCCTGGCTCAGGAGTTATAGCTGGCATCCAACAAATGGGGTGTGTATAGCTTCATTTTCGACACTATAAATCCTTTAAAAAATTTTAATCCTTGACAGCATACAGTGCCCATCTCAAGACGGGCTATTACGTTCTACGTGTCCTATCCTCCCAAAATATATGATATTTATTATTTTACCTATCAAGTGAATATTTTTGGCAAACCTGTGCGCAATTCCATGAAACTCTTGTCTTAATAAAGAGCACAAAAACTGTCGCAGCTGCCAGTTGGCAAAGATTCTGGCAAAGCATTTCCGTGTTTCAGATGTTTCAATTACGGGCGGTAACGTGGGTTACGTTTTCGTTTACTTCCGTGTAACCCACATATCATCTATCATCTATCTACTTAGCCCAACAGTTTCCCACATAATTCATGCCACATACGGGCTCAAAATCTCAGCCCACATACACTCACACTCACACACACACACGTGGATTGAGATACGTGTTCATCAATGAAAAGTATGTCTCCGAGTCTGTTTTTCTGTCTCGCTAGGTCTCCGTTTTCCCAAGCCTTTGTCTCCATTGGCTGCCTGCGCAAAATTACTTCCGTTTTGTTGCAACTGCAAAGTGTCATTGTTGCATCATGTCTGGCAGTGCCTTCGGGCCCGGCGTTCGAATTGCTATTGGTATCTCTTGCCAAAGGGCGAAAGGCAAATTGTATGCAATATTGCGCTTTTTTCTGCTGCTGCCGCTTCTCCGGTTCTGGCTCCGGCTCCGCCTGCCGTTTCCTGTGCCGCACTTTGCCTTTTGTTTACCATTTTGTGCTGCCAACCTGTTAGCCAACAATGCCAACTCATCTAGTAATTTGAGCACGTAAACTGAGACATTAATCCCCCATATGGACAAATATCGCTTACATTGCTCGCATTTATTCCTCTTTTATTTTTGACAGTTTCTCGTGAACTGGCTCACATGTTATTATATAAGTGTTCCTAGGTGGCTTTTGTTTTTCAAACACCTTCAACGCAAACAGTATCTGACACATGTTATCTTACATGTCAGTTATTTGTGTTATTTCTTCTGGGTGTTTTGTATGCAAATCTGGCTGAGATCTCGGCGAATTGACTGATGGCAAAATAACATACATATGCATTTTAAATTGTGCAACCAGCACAGAAAACAGCACAGAAAGCTGATTCAATGCAAATTTTAATGAAATTATATGTATTTAATTTAAATAAAGCTATGCACTCTTCTAAATCAAATTACAATTTCAAAATAATTTTTTTCTTGATTATTCTCAAATGTAAATAATAAATATTAACAAAACAAAACTCCTGAATTCAGTACAAAATTAAAGTTCTTAAATTACCTACAAATGCTCAATAGAACAATTTTTACATTTAAAATGAGCAATAATGCAAAACTGTTTGTTATTTTAACAAATGTATTTCAATCATTTAATAATAGGTTTTTAACAAAAGCTGTTTGTGTTAAGAAATTGCCACATTGCTCAAAATAACGGTATGTACTCTGAGTAAATGCACTTACAATAACTGAAACTATATACGTATTATATGCTAAGCAACATGGAAACTCAATACTCTGCTTAAATTTTATTCACTTACGTAACTGCTTAGCACTGTTTTAACCCCTTTGTTACCCGCCCACTCTTCGCTACTCAACGCTTTGCTTACTTTACCTGGCTTTCAACACCTTCACGGACGGAGCCCCAGTCCATTAACCGCATTGGCAATTCAACATTTGAGATCTGCCAGTCAATAGCTAACATATCTACAACTATGCTGAGCACTCCCTGCCGTTGACTGTTGTGACGCCTTTGGCCCGTTGAGCGCTGCCCGCATTTGAGAATCAACTGCACTTGTCAATTCTCGATTTCAAACTGCAAACGAAGCGTAACCAAAGTTTTGCATCAGCTTCGACTTGAGCGGGGCACGCAAAGGCATTGCCCGAGACACGAACGTCGAGCCCGGGCAGGTGAGAGTTAATATTTCTAATTGAAAAAGGCAATTTGTATGCGGCTGAGGCAGCGGAAACCGAGCAACTCCGACAGACAAAAGCACTCAATATAATTAAATTGTAGCCGGCACAGACCACAGTCCATGGCCATCATCGTATCATCATCATCATCATCATTTGGAACTGATTTCAGTGCCAGTCCTAAGATGCGACAGTTCTGTAGCACGCGACGCTTCTTTCTGAGCGGCAAAAACAAAATTAGCATTTTGAATCCGTTCAGCAGCTGGTCCACAATATTCTGCTCCATCCTCTACAAGCTGACAGTAGTCGGATTGCTCTGCCTGTTGGCCACGCTGCTGCTGCAACGGGATGAGAAACTGAATTCTGTGGCACCTCCGGCAGCAGCGCGCATCTTTTGCATTATTGCCACCTACGACTTGCGACATGATTCGGTGGCGGTGCACACCAAACGCACCTGGTGCAGGCACTGTGATCGCTTTCTGTTTGTCAGCAACGATGCCCACGGGGATCTGGAGCCCGCCGTCTTTCTGCAGCTGGATGATAAATGGCAGCAAATGCGAGCGCACTTCGAGTACGTGTACAAATATCACTTTGACGATGGCGACTGGTTTCTCTATGCGAATGATGATAAGTATGCATCGAGTTTTAATTCTGAATCCAGCAATAACAGTTACTATTTATAGCTTTGTGGTGGTGGAGAACCTGCGCTATATGCTACTGGCCCACAGCCCCGAAGAGCTCATCTACTTTGGCTGCAAGCTGAGATCTGCAGCTAATCAGGTGATTATCCAATCAGAAACTCTATATGCCAACAGCTAGTCTTTCTACTTATAGGCCTACATGTACGATCGCTCCGGTATAGTCCTGAGCAGCGCCGCACTCAGGCAATTCGTCCTGAGAGCCCTGCCCAACGAGACCATTTGCAGCTCAAGGCCACAGGGCGAGGCTGCAACTGAGCAATTGGGTCGTTGTCTTGGCAATGTCAATGTTCTGGCTGGCGATAGCCGAGATCACTTCGGTTATCATAGGTTTTTGCCTTTTGAATTGAATGATCACATGGGCAGACCTCTCAATAAATCGTTGAAGCCGCACAAAAACTTCCTGGATCGATGCTACTACGATGTGATCAATGTGAGACAAGTAAATACTATAATACAAATAATATAATTATACTCAATTTTAGCTCAACGTTCCAGCCTCAACTGGCTTTATTTGCTCAAAGCTGGAATATATGCCATATATATACAATCTGTATTATTTAACGCATCAGGCGAAAATATTTGGATTGCCCCGAAAAAGCGCATTGATTGAAAACTCCGAAGGAAACCAAAACAAAATTGACAAAATACCCCATGATGAATAAAGTATGTTTGTTGTGCATAGATAGAGAACTTTTATTGCTATCGGGGAATTTGCCGAATCTTATGTAATTTTTAAGAAATATTTTTACTACATATATATACAAATATAAAATAAGCAGAGTTATTTTACGATCTAACGAGTATCTCTAAAACTTATGTTAATCTAAGTCAGGTAAAAAGTTTTTGTACTCGGCAACTAACAGCGTAAGCTTTAACCATTTATCTCACTTTGACTTCTGCTACTGAGGCGCCTTCCTCCAAAAGTCCTCCAGCAGTTTTTCATTGGCAAATCCGAACTTCCATTGCTGGCGCAGATTCCTGATATCACAGATATTGGCGACAACGCTGCGCTGCTCCGCTTGAGCTTCTAAGCAACGTTGCTCAGTTCGGTTCTGGCCATTAACTAAGTGCTGGGTATTGACATCGTAGGACCAAAACTGGTTGCCAGCATGATGATGGCATTGCCAGAGCCAAATCTCGGCATTTGGCTGCTGCTGCTGCAGTTCCAAGCAATGGAAATTCGAGTGCAGATCACGAAAATGGCTCAGGGTCCACTTTTGCTCCAGCTTGGGATACAAACGATCCTCATCGCAGGGCAGCAGTTGCGGATGCTTCGCACCTTCTGCTCTCTCCAGGCAGAGCGAAGGAGCCGCCACACTCTGCACAGCCCCGAAGGCATAATCCAAGGGTTCTTCCACTGGATACTGTTCTAGAAAATCGCCGGCCAGGTGATCCAGAAACCATTTGAAGGGCTTACAGTGCAGACGCTGACGCAGTTCCTTCTGCTTCTTCAATGAACCCACCTTAACTTGGGTCAAGTGCGGCAAATTCGCATACAGCTTGTCCTTGTACTCGTCCAGCCAGACCTCGGCCACACGCCTGTAATTCTGCCATTGAGAAATATTAGATTAAATTTAGAATATTAATTAAATGAAAATTAATTATAGAGCTCACCCTGGCTACAGCCCTGATCGCTATGTTAGTTTTCCTGTATTGCGCATGGAAGTTGCCATTCCTGTAGAGATGACCCACCCGGGAGCAGGGCACCTCCAGCACCCGACCGCCACACAGCCAAATCTTGAGGCTCAGCTCGAACTGTTCCGCGCCCCAAATGCGCAGCCCCTCATCATAGCCACCCAGCTGGAAGAACCAATCGCGTGCAATGGCAAACAGGCCGCCATTCATGATGGGATTCTCGTGTGGTGCGGGCAGCGCCAGCTGCTCCTCCTTGAGCAGCGGCAGCTGCACATAGTTGAAGTCCCAGTCGAAGAAGCCACGCGTTGGCTTGCCACGCTTATAGGCAAAGGTCTCGTAGTCTATGGTATCCACCACGGGTGTGGTGCACGTTTTATTGTTCTCCAGCAGCGGTGCCAGCAAGGGCTCCAGCCAGCCGCGTGTCACCTCCACATGCGCGTCCAGAAAAACGAGCACCTTCGCCTGCGCCTTTCGAGCGCCCGCCAGCCGCGCCTGCATCAGGCCCAGCTGCTTGGGCAGCCGCAGCTGCTGCACCAAGCCCACAAACTTCTTGTCCAGAATTTGGATGAGGTTGTCGCTGCCATCGTCGACTAGAATGATTTCTCGGAGTAACCTTTCCGGTGTTCTGTTTCTCAGACTGCTCAGCGTTCTTATCAGCACGCTCGACTGTTCATTGTGATGGGTGATAACGACACTGATTGCGGGCAGCTTTTCCATTGGGTACTTGAGCTTTTTGCAGCTGTTAACAGTTAACGCCGTTAATTGAGACTTAACTCTTATACGCTCTATGTACACTCACCTGCGATGCCGCATATCGAAGAGCTTACGCTCCGGCGATATGCGCTCTGAGAGCCAAGCATTATAACCCGTTTCGCGCTGGCTGCTAGCCATGGCCAAAAGCTGCTCAGCGGTCCAGTTGCTCTTCGCCGGCCGACCCAGTGCGCCCAGACTGGCCATCACTAGCGTCTCCGAGTCGCCAGCCAGCTGATAAATCTCGTGCGGCGTTGATGTCACTTTCGTTGTTGTCTTTGCTTCTGCTGTTGCTGTTGTTGCTGTTCTTGCTTCTGTTTTCGAGTCCATAATGTACAGATAAATGAACACATTGCAAATTGCTGCAAGCAACAGCAGCGTTAAAATAGTTCTCTTATGCCTTAATAAAATCTCACGACCCAACATCATAAAAGTTAATACACAAAAACAACACGAGTTTTGCGGCTTAAACCGCACACGTTTTGGCCAAGACTGAGCAGCTTAACTGAAATTGAGAGCGACACTGGCGTCTTATACTCTGATCTTATACGTTGTGAAAGTTTATAAGCTGTGCTTAAAGGCAAAAGATTAAAAAACAATCTGAAACTTTAAAATTGAAAACATTTTTCATTACATTTATTTTAATTATCCGCATTGTAGATCGTATAAAAAGAGTGAAACTTGAAAATTAAAGAATACTTTTCATTAAATTTATTTTAATTATCCATATTGTAAATGGTATAAAAATACTGAAACTTCAAATTTAAAGAACACTATTCATAAAATTTATTATAATTTTGCATATTGGAGATCGGATAAATAAACTTAAACTTGATAATTAAAGAACACTTTTGATTACATTTTTTTTATTATTATTATGTATTTTAATTATCCATATTGTATAAAAATACTGAAACTTAATAATTAAAGAACAGTTTTTATGACATTTATTTTAACTATCCATATTGTAGATCGTGCACAAAAAATACATTTTTAAATCTTTTTATAATTCACCAAATATATCCGACTCACGGATACCATATTTCTGCAAACTCTCGTTTGTCCATTCATCTAATTTTTTCCTATGCTCAGCACTTAGCTCATCCTTGTAGGCGCCAACAATACCACGACGCATAAATCTAGAAATGGAGAATAATCAAATTAAAAATATTACGGAATCGAATATGTTTTAAATACTATTGTATATTAAACTTACTCAAAACTTTCAGTTGTTTTTAGTTTGTCTTTCATTAGTCCTGTCATGTTGCTGTATTTGCCACCTGAAATATATAAAGTGTTCATTGTTTATATTACTCATATATTGCTTACCTTTCATATTCTTAAATGATAAGTGTTGCAGCAGCTTTTCCATTTCGTTATCTTTTAAATTGTCAACACTCAAAAACTTGCACAATCTTTCAATAACATCTCTTAGGTCTCGGATCATTTCCTCGTAGGTAACAAAGAAAACGTTAGGTTCATTGCGCATCCTCCAGAAGTCGAGGATATGGGACCAGAAGGAGGTGTATGCAATTTTATCGTTCACGAACTCCTCCACAAACGTATCCAAATCGCCCTCCCAGAACTTAATGCCATTCAAGAAATGAAACGAGGACACAACAACATCCTTCGGATTGCGGGCGACATATATTATTTTCCGTCCTTGCTGCCATAGCTGCCTGGGCAGCAGCTGAGCGGGCAAATGTGTTTTCAACAGACGTTGGCTGACCATCTCTGCACACAATTTTACTGTATCGGCACTTGACTCAGGACTGAGCGCTGACAACCTGAAAGTGGCATAAAACATATTTATTAATTGGACAAACGAAGTGTGTTTTGTGGCGCACTCCAAGACATAGCTGCGCATAAGGGTGAAGCTGCTCAGGGCAGCCTCAAAGTCCAGCTGATTGAGCAGCAACCAGGCCAGCTCCTGCATCCAAGTGGTGCCGCTCTTCATAAGGCCCACCACAAACACATCGCTGTCACGCGTCTCAAAATCGTGAATGCGTTCCGCAAACTGATCTCTATAGAGCTCCGGCAGCGTGCACCAACGTTTGCTCCAATCTTGCTGCAGTGGCAGCCATGTAACGGCCGCTGCGTCCGTGCAGCACATCCGGATAGTGGGCATTGTGGCCGACGTTTAAAGACCTTCGCTCTTGTACATGACTGATTCGACTATTGGGGCTGCATATATTGAAAGCGATTTTAAATAGCCAACCATTGAATTCTGATTAGATCAATATCAATATTTCAGCCATGTATATATAAATAAGATATGATAAGAAAAAGTAAGAGTAAGTAAGTCGGGAGTACCCGATTAGAAGATACCCTGAACCCAGCTGCGATCTGTCGTCACATACATTTCATTACATAAACTCCTACATACTCCCGCTTCAGGCTGCGGACTTTGCTAAGCGACCTCGCTTGACCCCCACCATAGAAACTAAACTCTTGAATAAATTCTCTTTGGAGGCTCTAGTTCTTATAGTTTCTAAGATAAGCTCAAAAACTCGTATCAAAAATCAGTATCAAATATCGATAATAAAAAAACCACGTCGGTTATCGATAATTTGAATTAAACTTAAAGTGTTCACGGTATACAGGAACCTAAAAAATTTAAGTTTTTCCTGTTACATACATTTGCACAAACCCATTATACCCTTTTTTGCCCATTTTTAATGGGTTTAATGTATAATTTTTTAATAATCATACGACTATCTTATCACCAGTTAATTTTAAGACATTTTTATTATGTTGCTATTTGCTGATATTGCAGCTCTGATCATTAAGTACGAACATTATTCTTAATACCCTGAAATTTAGTGTTCTCGTAACGCATATGCAGATCAAAAATATTTAACTTTTTAAATACCTCTAGATACCTAGATGTTAAGATCCTCCTATTTACATATTCACTACTCCCGAAAATAGCTTTACAAACACTCCACTTGTATTCGATGTAAACTTGGCGTTAATCCCCAAGCCTCATGTCAAAGCTTGACGGACTTTACCCTTACAGCTCCAATTGAATTTGCATTTGGGAGAACACTTAAAGAAGCAGTTGCAACCCCTCGGAGATGGGGTAAAAGTGGACTCATTAATTTACGTAAAATCCACTTAACTTTTTGTCGAGCCTGAAGCTGAGGCAATAAATTCCACAACTTTGCGCCTCATCAAACGAAATGAATGTTCAAATCTACCACGAGTAAAAGTCAGACAATAGAATAGATAGAAATCTACATGGAGTACGAGATGGCGACGTGGCGACGCCAGCAGCAATTTTGGAACATGTGGTGTTATGATGAGGCCAGAGACCTATCCAGCAACCACCCAACCACCCACCACCGGGCGTATTGAAGCCACCCCAAAATCCTTAAGCTTGGATGTTAACTGACAAAGGGTAGCTGCAGCCAGTAGCAAAGCAATTTTTTTTTCTGCCTGTTTTACAGGAAATTCCCTTAAAGCAAGGCCCGGTACGGCCCGGTAGAGCCGGGTACGTGCCGGCAGAGACAGCCTCATGCCAATGCACTGCATAATTTCAGGCAATTGTCAAACAAAAGCGAAGGGCGGCAGGCGGATAAATTAGATTTTTACTTGCGCGCAATTGCATAAAGCCGAATAATCCTCAGCGGACCCAACGGCGTCCGCTCGTAAATATTCATTGCATACGCGCGGGCGCTTGAGCTTTAAGTTCTATCACTCACCTTACGCTCCATTCCCCATTCGCTAGACGGGGCTTTCACTGCTGATATATATAAATACATTTTTTTTTCAAGGTCTATGCCAAATTTTGGGGCGGCAGCAATTACATTTTGCCACCCACCCAATGTCCTTGGATTGGGCCGGGGCTGGCTGTGTGCGTGCGACCTCCCCAAATCGCCCCCTTGATGGCCTGGCATTACACTCCAAGGGTGTCGAACTATAAATTGTACCTTTTGTTGCAGTTTTTGCCCGAATGTATATATGAGGGGGCTGCCAACCCCCCCAACAAAAGGGTCTGTCATGTCTTTAATAAATGTTTGAATGTTTCGTTGGGAGATTAAGTGGATTCCTTTTATAGCATGAGTAATGATCGATGCATAATGTGCTCGTATGTGTCAGGTGTATAGGGCGGGGCTGGGCTTGAATAGGAGGAGATATAAATTTTGGTTTAACAAAAGCAGTAATACGACTTTTTTCGAAACAGAACATGTTTTTTATCTGTCTTAATTTTTAATTAAATTTTATCTAAAGTATATTGGTTGTTATCTATAAATTCAATTTTCAAACCGGTTTTTGATCAGTAAATCCATGTTTATAAAAAGAACTCTAATATGTATATTGAGAACATACTAAGAAATCTTTATTTTTTATCAAAATTTACTTTTAAGCAATCTGTAGAAACCTGAAATTTTAGATGTTTACAAATATGTATGTACAAACTTTATAGTATGTCATTCCACTGTCGTAAATGATGAGACACTGGAATGTCTTCTGAAAAATTGGTGCCAATGAATCCTTCAGCCATCGACTTAATAACCATGCCCGGAGAGTAGTTCTCATAGTTTCAAAAACTGACTAATCTCAGATAGGAATACAGCACAAAAAAAAAATCGCGATTGCTGTTGAAATAGGTGCCATAAAACATTAAAAGGACAAAGAACAAAGAGTGGAGGGAGAAAACAGCGAACATCACAGCCATCGGAGCCATCGGTTGAGCATTTGGTGTTCAGTGTCCGCGCAGAATGGACAACTCAAAGCGCCCACAATAAATTTCACTTATCAAAGTTTTCGCTGGCGCAGACCAAAAATCAAGCATGAAAAAAGTAGAAGCACAAGAAGAAGAGGAGGAGTGATGGACAAACTTTATGGCAGAGATACTCGAAGCGGGCAAAAGCAAACTAAGGGAAAATTAAATGTCTTTTGTCAACAGCCGTTCCAGTAAAGATGCTGATGGGAACAAACCAAAAAAAAAAAAACACAAAGAACAAAAAAATTGGAGACGCCTCAAACAAGAGCCGGACAGAGTCCAGTGCTTCAACAATGACGCACTTTTTGGGGCCAAAACTTTGCCCACTTTGATATGCATTAAAAAAAATTGGCAAGCAGACGAACTGAACAACTGCAAAACTGAAGAACGGCAGAACTGAACAACTGAACAACTGACGAACTCCAATGGAGCGCAGCGCAATCTCGCTGTGCAAACTGGCATCATAATGGGCCACTTATCATGGCAATCACTCAGCAGCCAGCGCCCTCTGGCGACTGCAAGCTGCAGGCATCGCAAGCGCTCGTTATGGACCCCTGGAATGGACACCCCCCCTAGCACCCCTCCCCCATACACTGGCTATCGGGGTGCCACTCGGTTTGCTTTACTACTTTTCGATACTCAATCGTCGTTGCCTTTTAATACTTTGCGCAAACACATTAAATGGAAATTTCGTGCAAGGCGACCAAAACACCCTGCTCCGGACCACGGAGGGGGGGTTTGGTTGGGTTGACAACCCACCAAGTCCTGCTTCATAGTAAAGGAAGCCATGCAAAGTGCCGGCATTTGCACAGCGAACGCATTTTTCATGTGACATTTGCAAAAGCAAAACAAACTTTCACTCAAGCGACTCAAACCCAGAATGCCTCAAAGGACTTGGCAGCAGGATTCGCCAAGCGGACCGCCTGCCACGTCGTGCTGCTGTTTGATCTTCGCTCAGTGCTCATTGCACATTTGCCACTGTGTTTTTTTCGAGGCAAAATCCTTGCGTCAATGTGCCCAAAAAAAAAAAATGGACTTGATGCTGTGCGTCCTGTTCAGCTTCCTTTTCGAGTGTTTTATAAATAAAAATCCTGGCGCTTTTTGCTTGATAGTCCCACATACACACGCAAACACACAGGCAGCGATAGAAACAGAGTGAGGGACAAAAATGTTTACTTTGAAAATTGCTGTGATTCGGTCAGTTCTTTCAGCATTTTTTTTTCTTTTTTTTTTTTCTGTGCTCCATGCTAAGCCGTAGAGCACAAAAAACGGAATTTGAGTGGCATATCTTAAGTGGGAATTTGAAATTGAATGATTGTTGAATTAGCAGATTAAAATTACTACAGATCTTGGGAGAGTTCAGCTTTGCATCTTGGAGCTGAAATTCGAGACACTGGAGCAGAAGACAACTTGGACTGAATTAGGTGAGATTAATGTCAAAATAAGGTCCTAGCATAACATTTATAAATAAGCTCAAATCTTTAAAAGCCCGATTATTAAAAAAAAGGTGAAATGTGATAATGATAGGCAAGCATAGGACATAAACGAAAATTAAGGATTTACTTAAGGATTTTCTGCAACCTAGTACAAAACAACTAAACAACTTGGTCTGAATTAGGTGAGATTAATGTCAAAATAAGGTCCTAGCATAGCAGTTATAAATAAGCTCAAACCCTTAATAGCCAGATTATCAAAAAAAAAAAGGTGAAATGTAGTAATGATCGGCAAACATAGGACACAAACGAAAATTAAGGATTTTTTTATGGATTTCCTGAAACATAGTACAAAACACTTAAATTACGTATATATGCGTATATATTTATAATGGTTTATTTACCCGGGAAAAAATAAGTAATCAAATTCCTAAGGTTAAAAAAAATTTTAAATAGTCCATCATAGACTCGTTTTACACAGATGTGGGCCTGTTATGAGAAGTTGAGAGAGAGGACACATATTCAAGTAATTATTTTAAGCAAACCAAAGAAATCTTCCGCGCTATAGACACACTCAAAACATCATCCATAAAATAGCCATTGGGTTATATGACAACATATTGCAGTACAGTGAAATTATGGTGTCAATAAATTAGCTTAGATACCATCTGATTTCGAGCAGCTAAACTTAGCTGAATGTAATGAGTGATTTCGAGAGAATCTGGTTGTAAACAGTAGACATCGTCTGGCATATCTGTGCCTAATTAATTGTCAAACATTGCGCGCTATGTGACGTTTATAAATGTCAACTAAATGAGCTGCATGTACGCAAACGAAGCGCAACGAACTCCCCGATGCAGGAGCAGAGGCAGAGTCGCAGATGCTGATGCAGACAGGCTACTTAGTGCCAATGCCAATGCCACATGTTGCAGCAAACCCAACTAAGTACAACGAAAACAAATGAAAACTATTTTAAGCCAATGTCAGCAAGGAGTCGTCTACAGATCCGAGACGGGCATCGAGCATTGGGCGTCGGGCGTCGGGCGTCGTTTGGTGTGCCACGCAGGTGTGACGATGAGTAGCTGCCTGTTTACCAAATTAGATGCATTTGAATTGATGTGCGTGCATAAATTATGTTCAACGTTTGCCGAATCTGAGCCATGTGTGGCGTGGGGCAAGTTTAAATTAAATGTTTAACATTCAATCACAGGCGCCGCCTTTTGTGGCCTGTGGCTGTGTCCTGTCTTCTGTCTTCTGGCTCCTGTCTCCTGTGGGTGCCACAGCTTTGGGCTACCCGTTGACAGTTGAGCAAATGAAATGCATTGTAAACTTTTCTATTTGTCAGATGTGCTACTCATATACACACACTTCACACTTATACAGTTAGATTCACACACTCTCGTTCTCGCTCTCGCTCTCGCTCTCGCTCTCGCTCTTGTAATCAAGTCAACTTCCTGCCGGTTTTCACACTTTAATTTCCGGTCTTTATTGTTATAGTTACATGGGTTTGAGTTCGGTCTGAGTTGACAGCGGCTACGGTTGAAGTGGTTTCCCGATCTATCACTTAAAGGGTGGAAATAACTCGCTCGCATTTTCACAGCAGCAGCTTCGAGGGCGATTTCCAACAAATACCTAATGAAAAGCGCAACTTTGGTTAGGGTAAGACCAAAGACAATCTAAGTATTTATATTCTCTTTGGTAAGACGCTGCACTAAACACAGAGACTTGTGTATAAGAGGGTTTTGTTTTTGGGGGATCCCGGCATAAACAAAGAGCTCGAGAAATAATTTAATATCCAAATGATGCCGAGTTATATATCGCTATTTCCAAAATAAATACCTTTTAATTGAGCTGTTTGACGAGGAAAGGGTTGCAATTAATTTCTTTGATAAATACATATAAAATGTAAAAGTAAGCCATAACCTAGGTAATCTATTTGAAATGAAAGTATAACCGATTCGTAAATATTTCAATTTTTAATTTTGACTTTCTAAAATTTTTTATATTTATTTTTATTAAAAAAACTTACAAAATAAACTATTATTTTGAGTGTTTCAAAAAAAAGTTCATGACTTTTAAGTAAAAATTTAATATGTAATTATTATCTTGAAACTATCAAATAAAAATTGAAAAATAATAATAAATGTTCTTTGAGCAATATATTAAACGGAAATAAATAATTATTAAAGTGAAATTTGTACGTTAAAAATTAGAACAGTTACGGTTCCTGCTAAATACTGATCTCTTGGCAACGGTGCAGCTTCGCCCTCACCTGTTCAAGCAAACTCCAAAAACTGTGTAGCACATATCATTGACATATCACTCCGCATCTGCCCCACGGCCAACAACCTTCAACAAAAAAGCAACTCCTGCAGCTTCTGTAAATCTGCTCCCCAATGCAAAGCTACAGCAAATCTCATTTTACCTTAGGTCATTTTCAGCAGGACAGTTAGGGGTACGCCCCCACACACACACACACACACACACACACACTCACACACACACGAACTGGTTACATGTGTATTTGCTTTACGTAAGCATTATCCTGGGCAAGGAGAGCGCAACGTGCTATAAATATGCGCTTGGGGTTAAATTCTATTTGAACTTTCCTCTTTCTGCAACTGCTTCACAAAAAGATGAAAATTTCATTCACACTTTCATTACATGTGGCTGAACTCGTACATACATACATATATATTGCACCCTGGAGGCGTTTGTCACTGCCAGGAGATTCGGAGCTGGCCGGGCAGAGTGATATATTTGCATTGAAATGCGCTTTAAAACTTTAGAGATGAACCGGACTTTGGTTAGTAACAAGTGCAGCTCGCACTGCATTCCAATGGATATATTTTATATCTGTTATGAGTTTCTGAACAATGCCGCGCAATTAGTTGAGAGCACGCCCCGTCGCCGAGGCGACTCAGGCAGCTCAGGCAACTCATTTCCCGGTTTTCCGCCCAGTCACGCGGCAAGTCGAGGCGTCGCCTCCACCTCACATTAATCAACATTGGCCACACTGCACGTTGCACTTGTGGCAGGCAACTTGTAGGCGCAAGCAACAAGCAGCAAAGCCAAGATTAATTAAGGTCAGCCCCGGGTTCGTTCTCAAAAGAATGCCGCCTCGAGAACTGGCCCAGAGTACAGCGGCACAGTCATGCCAACTAATGCCGGACGGCTTCCTTCTTCCGCAACGAAGCCAACTTGGCATTGGTTGGGGGGAGGACTAGTATGGGGCATGACTTGAAGGCGTCTTGATGCATGTCCAATGCATCGTAATGAGCGGGGGGTGGCGGCACATGTGCGCCATATGTGGTCCGCTCCTGCTACTTGACCACTCGCCAAAACGAAATCCATGGCCAAATCAGCTGCAGAAGTCATCAAACATCATCAATTTAATCAACGGTCAAGCCCCGCTGGGGCGTCTTTTGCCGCTTGGGGCGGAGTTGGTATCGAGATGGAATCTGGGGAATCGTCACTCAATGCACTGCGAAATTGCAAAGTCAAACGGCCTGAACCAGGTCGATGCTCAGTCACGGGGGGGTTGCCTTACAGCTTACAAGTAATTAAGGGTGGCAATTTTAAGACAAATCCTCTGAGCCATATATGGCTGAGGTGTGGCTGGGGCAGGGGCGGGCGTGGGCGGGGCAGGCTGTGGTGCGTCTTTTGTCGCATTGAAATACGTGATAAGGGCATTAATGATGGCTCAGCCGCCACCTTCGTAACAACCCAATAAAGCTTGATGAGTTTCAATTATTTTTTGGGAGAGAAGTTCATTGATGAGGCGATGAGCTGTCGGCTGAAGAATTCAAGTGTAGTTCAAGTTATATTTGAGCTCATTCCGCTCATTATTTGGCAACGTTTCGCGATAGAAATCAGTTCAAATGAAATAAACTGCTATGAGAGCTCTTAAGTTTTAAAAACTCTCTAAATAAAAATTGTATCATTTAGAGTTATTTTAATAGAAAATTTAGTTCTCGATTTTTTGTCGCTGGAAACTCGCATCAGGTTTTGGTTATAAATTCATATTGTTTAATGATTGAAAAAAATCGAAAAATAAGAGTTATTTGATGACTGTTAAATTAAAATTGAAACTGTAATTATTATTTTGTAACTTTTAAACAAAAATTGAAAAATGAGCTAAAAATTATTGTTATTGAAAAGATTTTAAAAACCTTCTTTTTTCTACTTAAAATATAAATATTGGTATAATTCAATTTTCAATAGCAAAATTCCATCATAATAACAATTTAGTTAAAATTTCTTGTAATACCAGCTATTTTAGGTCCCTGGTTTAATTTAATTTTCTAACTAACAAACTAAATTATTTATTTATTTTAAGAACGATTTTTATCCTTTGATGTCTTATCGAATCTTAATCAGTTATTTTAATCAACTTTATATCCATCATATCATACTATCCAGCTAATATCCGGTCTGCTTTTCAGCGCTCTTCTCAGCTCTCTGCATCATCAAGTTCTTAGCCAGGAATGATTCTCATTCGGTTGCACCTGCGGAATTCATTAAAATTGCTAAGGATCTTCCCGAAAAGGTAACAAAAAAAAAACAAAATTACCAAAAGAACTGGCCCAAATTAAAGCTGAAAAATATGTCTTCAGCTGCATTCGTGTCGTACACATACTTAGCCGCAAAAATATCATTAATTTGGCACGTAATTACGGGAGATGCAGATAAAGCACCTAAACGAAACCGGCAGAGACTCCAAAACTGTAAATCAGTGCAATTAAATGCGACTTTTCAACAATATGTACCGAAAATTTATGACAACAAACAAGACTAATTACCCGAGCAGGCAAAAAACAAGTGCAGCTGATGACGGGCAGTCGGAAGGGGGCAGGGCGAGGACGCGGAGTTGGCTAAAATAAAACGAGAGAAACTCGCACACAGCAAATTGTGGGCAATGAAATGTGTTTTTGGGCAAAAGGCGCGACAATAAGCCCTAAATGAGCATTACCAACATTAATCAAGGCTTAAATGAGTCCAACGACTATGAAAACTGACTCGAAACTAGTTTATTGCCAAGATTCGAGGCGTTCCGGGGCATTATCGCTAG
This sequence comes from Drosophila colorata, assembly GCA_035041545.1. Lineage (NCBI taxonomy): Eukaryota > Metazoa > Arthropoda > Insecta > Diptera > Drosophilidae > Drosophila > Drosophila colorata. The sequence continues at coordinate 3,238,115 of JAWNLD010000154.1, forward strand.
CTGGTCATCACAATTTGGCCAAGAATACATCAAAGTTAAAGTATCTGAGACGCAGACTTGAGGCACAGCCCACTTAACAAAACTGACAGTTCAGCTGTTACAATTTAGTCGATTAACGTCAGTACGCCAGACAGCAGGCTTCAGGTTTTGGGTTTGAGTTTCTGTTTTATTTATTTTCTTTTATTTTTTTGTAGCCCGAGCAGCTTGCGATCGTTTCAACCTGTCGTCATCAATTTTGTTGTTGGTAGGGCAAAAACCCGAAAGAAAAAGTAGCAGCTGTTGGTCAAGAAATCACTAAATGAGGCAGCCTCAGGTAGCAGGCAGCAGGAGGCTTGCTCAATGATCAATGATCCTCGCGAGGCAACTGCAACTGCAGAGCTGTAGAATTGTGGCACAGTTGAGTTCTGTATTCTTGCCTTTAATGGCACAGAGCAGGTGACTTTTGACTGGCCATTTGAATTATGAAATTATGCGCGAGTCGAACAAAACAAAATGATCGCACACAGATTTCTTTTATAGCTGCTCCCCCCAGTTACATGATATGTGGACTGATCCTAATCAAAGTAGAAGAAGGAACGCAGCCATCAGCCGTATAATTAAAACTCATTCATTTGCTCGTTCTGGCCTTATCAGATATTTCAAATCTATTGATTGTCTTTCCTGGAACAGCATTTGCCTTGTTAGTTTAACAAGCTCAACAAGAGGTAGAATAAGAAGAAGAAGCAGCAGCAACAGCAGAAGCTGACCGGCATTTAGCTGAAAAATTAATGGTCAACGGGCTTTGGCTTCGGCTTCGAGTTGCACCTAACGCCCGCTTCCATCTGTTGCCACAGACGTTGCACAGAGGTTCGATTTAGGTGGCCAGCTTGTGGTACGCGTGTCCGCATTTAATTTAATAATATGGTGTCATGTAGCAGTTGTTAGGATGCGCTAAATGCCCCATCCCCAATCGCCTCGCCTATGAGCAAACAGCAGAGAACCGTGCAAAGCAGTGTCCCGGCATCTGTTTGAGTTGTGTAACCAAATGCCCAGGCCAACTGTTTCCCCTCTGAATGGAAATTATAGCGAAGTGTTGTCCATTTGAGACGATTCTTAGGTGCATGCCCTTTATGCTAACAAGGCACGTGTTGCATGCCTCTTAAAGTAGCTGCCTGGAATGCTCCGAATTCTAGATAAGTGCACGAAAGAACAAACAAAGGCCACTTGGGCACAGCTTAGTGAGAGTGCCCTTAGAGCTGAGCTAAATACATCAATGCTGACCACACAGCATAGAAGGGACTCGAGATATGATCTCAAGTTGCTCGAGATAGGATCGGTTGAGTTTTGGCAATGCCTCCAAACTAGTGGTGTTTGAAAAAATTGAAACATGGATGTATCGACGTTAACAGCAGTGGTTTTTGCCAATTTTAAATCGATCATCTTTTTTAAATTGATCGATTCTTATAAATATATCGGCCTTTTTCATCTTCAAACTGAAGCTGAAGCCGCCAAAAAGAAAGTGAACTTTTCGTTATTGAAGTTAATAAAATCGAAAAGTCGATGTATCGATCTTAACAGCAACGGAGGTTTCCAATTTTAACTTAATATAATTTTGTGATATAACATAATTTTTTTAAGCGATACTTCGATGTGCATTGATTGATTTTTACAAATATAAATAAACACATATAAAAAATCGATACATCAATGTTTCGATCTTAACAGCGAACGGAGTTTTCGAATTTTAAATCGATCATCTTTTTTTTCGATTTATCGACGAATCGATGTTTGTCAAAACGATTTTCTACACCGATGTAAAAAAATCTATCTTCATTTCGGATAAACAACACTACTATCGTTATTATTATTATTATTTCTATTGCCCATAATAAATCTACAAAATCAGTTCATCTGTATCTCAGCTTATTGAACTCTTCCCAGCAAGAAGATGGCAAACATTGCATAAATCAGTTATGTAAGGGCTAATGCTCTGTAGTTATTATTATTTGAGGCAGTGTCCTTATCGCTTTGTGATTGTGATAAGCGCCTGATTAACATATCCATCCAGTTGTCCAGGCAGTTGAGTGCGTCCTTTTACTTATTACATATGCAAATGGCAAACAGATTTCAATCCTGACAGGCAAACCATCAACTTTTATTTGACAACTTTCTATATAGTGGCTGAACTATATTCAAATGCAAATCCCAAAACTAATTTTGTTTCGGAAAACATTTACGCCCGACTGCACTTTTGGGCAAACCCTTTCGAGGGTTTCCCTTAGCATACCAGCTGGTCCATGGCTAATGCCAGTCACAGTTTGGCCACAAAAGCCACTTGGCAATATTAAAAACGAGCCACAGAATATGACACAGACGACTGACAATAAATCGCATCAGGAAATTTTTCATTTCATTTCGAAATGTTGCGTGCAATAAAATCTAATAATTTTCCACGGCTAATGGTTGGGCGGTGGAGTTGAGCGGCAACGGGGGCAAACTGGATAAACTTGGGGTTGCTTGGCGTTCGCCGGGCTGACAAAACAGTTGCAAACAATTGGCAACACTTGTGACTCAGACGGGGAAAAACCAAAACCGGAGGCGAGCAACCCTCAAGTGCACTTGCCGCAGCGCCGCCCTTGCCAAGGGGGAGAGGGGGGTGGTGCGTGGGCTTGTAATTGCAATCAAAACGAAATTATTTTTATGCTTACTCCCCCCAAAACCAGCTGGAGAGCAAACTGATATATGAGACATAATTAAAGCGCAGACCGCAGCCACCGACGTTGTCCAAATATTCGCAAATCAGTTTGGGCTATAGTTTAGGGGGTTGGGGGTTGATGCGTGCTGGGGGAGTGGCTGCAAATTGGTCATAGCCTGTTGGTGACGTGTCTTTGATTACGCCGCAAGTCGTTGGCGCCTGTCATCGTACAGAGAGCTTCAGCCTCCGACTCGACGTAGTTTGCTGCTGCTGCTGCTGCCCGGTTTGTTGTTTGTTTTTAATATAAATGCAAATTTGGCCAACGGCATTCGCCCTGGCTGTACGACTTTGTGCAGGGCTCACACACAGAAATCTCTCATAATTAATATTTTGCAGCTTTGTCTACGATTTCCTACACGTCCTGCATAGCTGCATGCCGCATATTAAACAGCCAGAGCACCATTTCCTGAAATAGTTGCGCCTACCGCCTCGCAGTTTAATGCAATCTAAAGTTTTTGACAGCCTCCCTCCTTTCCCCTCGTCACCCTCCCTCTTCAGGCCTATCTATGCCCAGACATCGCCCGTTGGGCAGGGCTCGCCTTAATTTATGGCTTGCAATTAGCAACTGGCAAATGTGTCATTTTATTGGCCCAAAGTTCGGCTAACACTATAAGTGGACATGGCTGAAAAGATATGACGCTAGTTTGTTTGGAATTGCTTACACTTTACAAATTATGAAAGGGACCCTCAAACAAGGATATGCCAGAGCATTTGTTTAATATAATACTATTAAAAGAACAAGCTGTCAGCTTTAGCGAAAACATGTTGAGAATTAGCAGCTGTTCAAATTTTGAATAATTTGGCGAAGGCTTGAAGAACATTTTTTTTTATTAAAAATGTTCTTTTTCATAATTAATTTAAATTTGCGGTTTGTCTTTTGACAATAAACAAATCAATTAATGCTTCAAAATACATTACAGGATGGGTTAATATATTTAACCAAACAAACAAGTTTATGTCGTTTTTGATAGTAATTATTATGTTACATTTTTAATTACATTTATGGGTTAGACCAAAGACAATATAAATATTAGTATTTATATGCTTAATAATTATATATAAAAAATAGTGTTTTTATATTGGTTTGGTTAGACCTCATAAATAATACAATTACCAGTTGTGAATTATAACTGAGCACTCTATTGGCTTTTCATCTCCTTCTCGATTGAGTATAATTGGATATGTGAAAATTCGTTTTCTTTTATAACGTTGTATTATATTATTTTCTGCTTATAAGCTGCCATAGATCGCTTAAGTTGTATAAAAAAAATATCTTTATCTAGCTCAGATCAGATTGCACATCTGCCAAATTTATATAGTGGTATATAATCCTGAATATTATAATTCGTTCTAGCTATACTGTTCCTGTAACTTTTGCATGGTCGATAAATATTTCTTAAATAAATATTTCCTCAAACTATTAGCAATGTGCATCGCTCAGGTTAAGTATTTTTTTTATACAAGTTTTATCTTAAGTTTGCCTTCAAAGTAGCTCAGCACGGACATCGCTGATAACAAGCACATACCTAGCCAAGTTAATATCTATATGTATCGGGTATTGTAACCAAAACAAAACCATTAAGTCGCCGGCTAGACATATAAATTGAGTCGAAAATCGGTACTTTGGCTACGTGTGCTGTTGACAAGCCACGAACTTGAAAACAATTAACGTACAATTTTGATATGTGAGCTAATCGAAAATCCAGCCATAAACACACACACAAAAGAGGTATACAATGCAGGTAAGCCAGTAATATTTGCCAAATGGCTGAACAGCAACAAACAGAGACAGAGACAGAGAGTGAGAGGGAGAGATAAAGGTGGAGATGCCGCTGGCTTTACCTGTTCAGAGGGAAAACAAGTGCTTTGAATGATAACAAAAGGTGTTGCACAAACCTGGAAGGCTGACGGCATGCAGCTCCTGATGGCAGACACGATTTATGCGATTACATAAGCGAGATACGAGCCATGGACGAGTCGTGGAGCTGGTTCAAATTCTCGGGCTCATTAAATGTCAATTTTTGGCTCGGACAGAACGTTGTCGAGTCGCGTCGCCGCACATCAAACGCTATCCTGCTGCGCGCGTGTCGCATCGTTAGCGGACCAGAGTCCTGAATCCTTTGTGCAGGACAAGTGCATGCGGTCCCCTATGCGAGAGACTAATGCCTGACGAACACTGTGCCCATAATGCGGTCAGCTTTGGTTCATCTGGCGCGCCTGAATTATTATTATATGGTCAGGTCCATTGTTTGTTGTGAATTATTATCCCTTTCGCATATGTTGTTGTCCTTTTATATCCTTGGGTTCTCAAACGTCTGCTGCCTGCCCTGCCCTGCCACTGCTTCTGCCCCTGTCCTCCCGACTGCCACGCCCCTATCTTTTTGTTTTTGTTTCGAATTCCATTTCTTTCCTTTGCTGGGCGTTTTGCAGCTAAGAGTCGCGTTTCTAAAGTTTTCGGGGCGTGTTCTACCATAAATTGTTTTGCTTTCTTTGGAATTCTTTTGGTTCGTTTATTAGGTTTTTGGTTTACTTTGCTCTTCAAATTTCATAATTATCTGGGCGTGTATTGCAACATTCTGCATACATTTTCAGTTTCTCCTACAGCTGCTGCTGCTTCTGCGGTATCTGCATCTGCTCCTGCTATATCCTGCACTTGTTCTCAAAGATACAAAATCAATTTATTGTTTTTGTGCTGCGGTCAATGTTCTGCCCTCTGTTGTTGTTGTTGTTGTCGTTGTTGTTGTGGTCAGCCAAGTGTTGGACAGCATTATAAATATTTTAGCTTGCTTTTGCAGCTTATGGACAACAAATGCTTGCTGGCCGGCGGGCTTGGGTTTTTTCGGGGCGGGGCTTGTGGGGTAGCTTGCGGCCAACTGCAGTCCATTGAATTGTTTAAGTATCCGAAAAGCTCAACTCTTGTTTGTTTTTCAGGCGGACAAATGTTGTGTTTGGATTTTGTTTTAAGTCACTGTAATGAAAAACTTTACTGCCAGAGGTTGTTTAATGATTTTAACACTTATAAGAATCAGAGTGTTTTATTGCCTAACACTTTGTCTTTAAAGAAAATAAATCATACGAACAATTTTAATATATTTGCATGGTTCATTGCTTTTGTTATACATATATGGAAAATATAACATATTTTATAGTAGTTAGCTAATGATTTTTTATGTGGCTTGGAACACACAAACGAGATAATTTAATAAAGGGGTATATAAACTCATAAAAGATAGTAGAAAGAGTGAAAATACAGTTTGATTTACTTTTTAGCTATTATTATTCAACATTTCTTTGGATATAAACCCAAATCAACTCCACTTTTAAAAACCCATTAAAAACTTAAAGATCTTAAAGATCTCTACCCAAAAGTTTAAAAATAAATTGTGTTTTACTTTAGATATTATTTATTTATTATTTATATATTTATTAGAATTATTCTTTAGATATTATAATTAAACATTTCTGGGACCGAAACCAATTCCACTTTTATATACCCATAAGAACTCAAAGATCTTTTTATCCAAAAGTCAACAAGCAATTTTTAGAGTCTCAAAAATAGTCAAATAAATCTGAAAAATAACACTTACCCTCCAAACATTTGATTTCACAAACAAATCGCTTAGCATTTGCACTTTGTGGCCCTCTGGAAAATATATATTAAAACCCCAAGCACATGATTCAGCAAACACATTTCGAGTGCCCTCCTCACCCCACGTATGCGACAGTGTTCCGCAGACAAGTCCTTTAACATCGGCCACAGTGCGGCCAAATGCCGGTCACATTCTGGGCACCAGCTGTTGAACAACCACCGCCCAACGCCAACCCCTACGCCCCAGCGCCTCCCACCCCCAGTAAACAACCAACTGAATTCTAATAATTTTTAAACAAAAACAAACTTCTTTTCTGTTCGCCATGCTCATGCAGCAAATTCTGGAACATTACAAAAATTACAATGAGACAATATTCGGCATGAGTTGCGTGTGTGTTTGTTGCTGTTGTTGTCGTTTTTGTTGTTTAGAGAATTCGTTTCGAAATTTCACGCCAACGTCTGTGACGAAATTTTGTGTCGTGGTCGGTCGTGTCGCGTTAGAGAACAAGTGCAGCAGCCTCAGATGACAACCCCCACGGACCGTAGACCCTTTTGCGCGTACCGCAAATGGAAAGGTTGCAACATGAAACCAACAACAAAAAAAAAAAAGAACTCAACCCCATGGCCGTGCCGTTGCCACTTTTAATCAGCGCCCTGCGCAGCTATTTAAGGGACCAGAGCAGGACCAATCCGCCAGATTCCCCTGGCACTTTGGCACTTTCTGCAGCGGCATTAAAATTCAGTGAAATACAAAATGAAAATTTCTATACTGCGGGATTTGTGTTAGTTTTTTAGCGGCAAATGAATGAGGGAATGAACGAATGAATGCATGAATTCCAAAGCAATTTTGATGTTGACATTGAGTAATGTTGGCATTGGGCCCATTCGCTGAACCCCCGGCTCGGATTTGGGCTGCGTTTGCGTTGGGTGGTTGTTTGGTTTGGCATTTTCATATCATTTTCGAATATTACATGCGGATTAGCATTTCCTCATCGGGATTGCAACAAAACGTGCCAGCCTTATGTCTGGAGCTGGAGGCACAGATGACAGGGGGGGCATGTGGGTGGCACACAAAAAGGGGGTGGCCTGCATGCGGACGGTTGGGTGAACTAATGGGTGGGTCTGCGTCAGACACTAGGAGGTGTTGTAGTGGGTCTCGACTTAAAGCTCACAACTCACTGAAGGGTTACGAAATTAACTTGAATGTGAAATATTAGGGCATAAACTTGGTCTAATCAATAGCTAAATTATTTAATTTTTTTTAAATAAGTTTTTTAAACATGCTTTAATTTTCTGTTGAAAAGAGTATTTGTTGTAAATTTCCTCTAAATATGATAATAAAAAATAAGCAAAATTAAATTTTAGTGTTTTTTCACTTGTTCTTCGTATTAAAAAAAACAGATATTTTAAGTTATTTAAATTGATAAATTTCTTGCCTTTTGTTTTAAAGAAATATCCTATTAATTGTTCAGTCATACTTTACTCAATCTTTAGCTCAACTATTAGAATTTTTCCGCTTTTCTTTCTTTTAGTTTATAGTTTTCGTTGTTTTTACACCCCTTTTTCGGTTTAGCAAATTGAACCTCCCTTAAGTTAGCCGACCCAAACCATATTCCTTAACAAGTTTGGTTCAACTTTTTAAAGAATTCTCAAATCAACAGCCTTTCAAAACTCTGGCACGAGCAACTTTTCAATTTGTTTTACACGCTCGCAATTTTACAAGCTGCTACATGATTGGGGTCGTCCGACCATAGTCCCTACTTCTGCCCTTCCTCCCTCCCTCCCTCCCTTTGTCTGCCCATAACAAGCTGCCAAATTTCACACTTGGCCCAAAATTCAATAGCTGAGCACCTAACAAAAACTTTCAGCGCGTGGCGTCTGAAATGTGTCAGTGATATGGAGTATTCCTGAACTGCCATCGAACTACAGTGAACCCTACCCGACACCCTACCCCAATCTACCCTTTTGACGGGCGTATTCTAATTTACTGAAAATTTTATTATTAACTGGCAGTTTATTAAAAACTCATCTAACTCATCTAAACTGGGCATGATTTTGGACTCTGATTGGGATTTCGGTTTGGTTTTTCAGTTTTTTTTTTGGGTTGCTTCCTTATCAAGATCTACGACACATGTCAACGCTGCGTTTGCTGATTACCGACGCTAGATAAATACTAAGCAACTATATAACAACTTCCACTTCCCCTTCCCCTTTTCCCCCTTGCTCTCCATCCTGTTGGCCTGTCTCCATCGAGGGGGTAGCGAACGACGTCATCGCCTGTTTGTTTTTGGGGAGCGCCAAAACAGCTTCCTTTCTGTAATTGACTCAACGCCAAGGGGCAGACCTCCACTTCGTTCCCGTACGCGCCCAGCAGCCTAGTAATGAAATTTTTTTTGTTTGGCTTCAAGTGCTATAAATGTATGCAGCTTTGTTATTGTTGTTGTTTTGGCACGTGGCACGCGGCAGTTGCTGCTGCCACCGCGTAGGTGGCACGGGGGGAAATGGGAAAATGGCATCAAAATTGATTTAGATTTTAGTTATGTTGTTATTCAACTTGTCCACCCCGCGGGCTTGGTTGTAATTATTTTTGAACAGCGAATTGTGCAATAATTAAAAATGATTAGCTCGTAAACATTTCCTGGCTCACGCCAGGACCCGAGGCGTATTTGTTTAGGCTAGGGGTTGACATGAGCTAAGGATAAATATTTAAAGTAGCAGCAAGACTTTAACTCAGCTTAAAGTATTTAAAACTTGAACTTTGGATAAGTCTTTCATCTCTTTTTTCTACCAGCTTAGCTGCAAGTTCCATTTTTTTATGGCATCAAGAAAAATCAAAACAATTTCGTGTGAAAAATTACGATTTTGGAAAATTTATCACAGCAAGCACGCACACATGCATATACATACATATATAAACACACAGTCAAAAACTTTGGACGCATGTCTAAAATTTTGAGGAACTCCTCGAATGGAGACTGAGGATGCATCAAGTGGACGACAAGCATGACGATAATGTGGCCATGCTGATGAGGATGCTGATGCCGTGCGTGCTGGCTGACGATGACGAAGCTGTTGGATCTGTGCCTGTGCCTGTGTCTGGGTCTGGGTCTGCGTCTGCGTCTGGGTTTTATGGTAATGCCAAGTACGTGAAAGATGCAGCGAGCCCTGTCTGCTCATTCCTGGAATCGCTGGCAGCAGCATCAGCATTGGCCAGTAAGGGGAATTTGTGCGCCAGACAAGATTTATCGAAATCAGTCGAAGACACTTGTTTACTGCACCGCACAATGCGCTTTTATACTTGCATTTGCCAAGAAACCAAATGAATCTCTGCCAGGGCTTCACATAGCAATCGAATAGAGTCGAATATAAAAGTTACTACACGATTATGGTCATCATATAAATTACGTTGTTAAAGATACTTTTCTCTACTAGCTTCTAGATTTGGAATGGGTGGAATAGGAATGTTAAAGATACTTTTCTCTATTAGCTTCTAAATTTGGAATGGCTGGAATAAGAATGTTAAAGATACTTTTCTCTACTATCTTCTAAATTTGGAATGGGTGGAATAGGAATGTTAAAGATACTTTTCTCTATTAGCTTCTAAATTTGAAATGGATGTATTAAGAATGTTAAAGATACTTTTCTCTACTAGCTTCTAAATTTGGAATGGCTGGAATAAGAATGTTAAAGATACTTTTCTCTACTAGCTTCTAAATTTGGAATGGGTGGAATAGGAATGTTAAAGATACTTTTCTCTTTTAGCTTCTAAATTTGAAATGGATGTATTAAGAATGTTAAAGATACTTTTCTCTACTAGCTTCCAAATTTGGAATGGCTGGAATAAGAATGTTAAAGATACTTTTCTCTATTAGCTTCTAAATTTGAAATGGATGTATTAAGAATGTTAAAGATACTTTTCTCTTCTAGCTTCTAAATTTGGAATGGGTGGAATAGGAATGTTAAAGATACTTTTCTCTATTAGCTTCTAAATTTGAAATGGATGTATTAAGAATGTTAAAGATACTTTTCTCTACTAGCTTCTATATTTGGAATGGCTGGAATAAGAATGTTAAAGATACTTTTCTCTACTAGCTTCTAAATTTGGAATGGCTGGAATAAGAATGTTAAAGATACTTTTCTCTATTAGCTCCTAAATTTGAAATGGATGTATTAAGAATGTTAAAGATACTTTTCTCTTCTAGCTTCTAAATTTGGAATGGCTGGAATAAGAAAACGCATACCAATTGGATATATGCATATTTAATAAATAATTTAATGGCACTTATCTAATCTTTGATATTATTAAGACACTATATTTTTAGGGGGGATATAATATAGAGTAATTTAAAATGGGAATGTGGTTAAGACTTGCATTAAATTATCGAACAAAATTTGAGGAAATTGGAATATATCGCGTCGTCTAATGCCAAAGTAAATAATTAAACTGACCAGTAATTATATAATACCAAACGGATTTAAATTCTTTATTTAATTTTAATTTCCCACAGTTTTCTCAAGCTATTGCCGTTGAGGAAATAATCTCAGATTGTGTAAAACACGTTAAATACACGAATTTAAGATTTGATTAAATGACTTACAAACCGGACTGGGTGCTAAACCAAGCCCCAAAACTAGTTTACAAATTAGAAACCTCAAAGCCAACAATAACAACAACAACAACAACAACACAACAAACCACAGCAACATCAACTACAACAACAACAACAGCGGCAGCTTGAAAATCAGTTTTCGCCTCTGCCAAGCCACAAAAGCCCAACCCCAACAACCCAAACAAAAAAATAAAAATGGAGAAAACCACCGCCCACTGCTTAAATGACAGGCGTGGTCCGATAGATGGAAGAGCTACTAAATCCTTTTGTCTAGCGGCCAGCGGCTTGGTTCGGACTTGATTTGGCTGTGAGTGCGGGGAAAATTGGAGTGTGTTGCACTTTTGAATTTCAACTTTGTCTGCTGCGTGTAAAATTTACTTGCTCCAAATTCAATTCAAAAGCGATTATCACCACTTAGCTGTCAACGACACGACGCCAACTACAAGAGATCCCAGCTGGCCGAAGACCGAGGAGCCCCGAGACCAGTGCCAATAACCAACAAAGCCACTTGAACACTTCACAAAGGGCATGGCCGTATGTATGCGCGTGTGTGTGTGTATATCTACATCTATAACACTTGGTTGGCTCAAATAAAATTTACACTTACAAGTGGCGCTAAAGTCAAGTGCAATGCTCCGCTTCAGTCGCCCCAACCACCCCCAGGCCCTAAAGCAGCTGCCGTCAGCTGGTCAGACATGGCCAAAGTGTTGCCACCCGACCAGGGGGGAGGGGAAGGGGGTGGATGGGGATGGTGTGGTTGCGGCAACTGTGGTCAAGAGTTTTATAAAGTTCATCATCCATGGCCTGGTCCTAAGCATTTTTCAAGTGCAGCGCCAAAAGATTTTCAATTTCAAATACGAGTATGTATTATATAAGCAGTTGGCCGGCAGTCGCAGCCTGTGAAAACCCATTTCCACACCTCCCCGCTACGGCTTTAAACCATTTCATTATGCTCTTCACAATGGGCATAATAACTACGTCATCGAGTTGGCAACGTACCAAAGTGTTGGATGAGCATGTAAATGAAAAGTGGGAATATTATGCTTATGATGTTTCCAATCAAAATTTAAGTGCGCTTAGATTGTGAGATGTTGAAAGGGGCTTGATAAATATATTATAAATATTGCAGGAGGACAATCCATGTTCCCTATTATTATTTTTTTTTTTACTTTACTTAATATATAATTTATAAGATAATAATTTATTATTTTTTATTTTCATCATGCAAGAGCATTAAAATTGTGGATATACCACGGAATATATTTCACTCTCTCTTCCACTTGTCTCCACTGCACATTCATAAAGTACATAATCATGTTCATGACGTGAGCTGAAGTGGGTTCGAGCTTGGATTCGGGTTTGGGCCGCACTGTTGGCCCGTTGGGTGTCTGTTGTAAAAGCTTAAACCGTTACAAGTATTTAAACAGCACTTGAGAGTGAGGACTCACATAAATGTATTAAAAGCATATTGAAATGTATTGCATTGTTTATTTTGATTAAATTAACAGCAAATGGAATCGTCTTGTTAGAAAAACCTTCTCTTTCTTTATTGAGGATAAACGAAAACCGCATTAGGGGCGTCTGCGTGCCATTTTAGCCAACTTGGCAATGTTTTCGCAGTCCAATTTGATGCTAGGATCTAGTTAGGAATACGTGAAAGAATCAGTATCTATAGTGTTGACCATTTGAAAGTGTACTTACTTTGACAGGAAATGCGCTGAATATCGCATTGCGTTTGATATTTCCAGATCCAGCGTTTTTGCGTTTTGACGCGACACACTTCATTTACATCAATTGATTTTGGATCTTTTCTCGGACAGGCCACGCAGCTCCTAGCGATCTTATCACAATCGGGCCGGGCGCTGATGCAATTAATTTCAATAAAATCAATCTCATTAATGTATTGTTCAGCCATTGTAATACACAATGTCTCAGTATTACAATAAGGCATCTGGCTCTCAGCTGGGCCGCAAACAAAACCCAAAATTATTTCCTTAACTTGGTTCGCGACTATAAATACCCCGTATTTTAGCACAGTTTAGCTAGAGTACCACTCAAGTTCCATCCATCAAACATGTCGAAAATTGTGCTGTTGTTGGGTAAGCTAACTGCAATCGGCAATCCTTTGAAATATATCAATAATAATTCGTTTATAGCCATCTGCTGCTTGTGCTTGCTGCAAGTTCAAGCTAATGCTCAACCCAATGCGAATCGTAAGGCCTGTGAGGAATTGTCCAAGATCTGTGTGAGGTCTCAGCAACACACAGGAACCACAGATGACGTTACAAACTTCTTCAATACTAGATGCCGCAAAGCAAATCGCAAATGGAAAAATATTACACGCTGCCAATTGGAGCGTGCCGCCTGTCAATGTAAGTCCTGAAAGTTGGAAAGAAACGGTAGGATATTATTTATTGAACTCTTTGCAGTAACTTTGGTCAAGTGCAATATTTTGAGCTGTCCTAATGTGGCCAAGGCACTCCGAGGATAAATTAGCGAAGCCAAAGATGGAAAGAGGAAAAAAAGTGCGACAAATAAATAAAATAAATGTATGAATAAAAATATACAAAAAAAAAAAACCAACAATTTCAGTAGCTTTTGTATTTTAACTGATCTTTTGAATTAACCGTAAAAATACTTTTAAATGCAGTCATAGAATGCTGAAGTGATAAACGAATTATATCTTTGATTTGGCCACCTATCAAAAGGTGGATATAGCAACAGAAATTTTATTTGTCAATGCTTTGATATAGCTCACGAGAAGTGTTATTGACTTAACTTATTATAAGCAAGTTGTGAAATTTTTCCGAGTATCTACATTTCAATTATGTTATATGGTCCACTAATTCGCAGACAATATCCGAAACTGATGCTTATCAGTCAATTACCTCGTCAAAAAGGTCTCTCACTAAGCCGACCAATGTCTGCATTTTATTTGCATTCGCTCTCCCACACAGTGTGCTGCTTATCAGCGTATTGGCTCTGCAGAATGCTCTCTCACTCTCACTTCTTCCCGTACTCCACGCACGAGCAGCTCAGCTCACCACACGCACGCAGCTTAGCTGACATATGTGTGTATTTTCACCATGGCTCAACTCCGCTCAGCTGATGGCGCGCTCTGTACACCACAGAGCAAACAACATCGCTCCCAGCTCTCGCATGTAAACAAAGTTCGATGCGAAGCAGAGCGTAGATCAGACGCAGGCACACGTACCAATTGCCGCTACAAAATGTATGTCCGTCTGTCGGTCTATTTGTCTGTTTGTCAGTCGATCTATCTGCTTAAATACACATGATGATAATAAAGATTGCGAGCCGAAAACAACATTTTTGTTCGGCGTTAGTCGCTGTCGTTATTTACCTGCTGTTGTTGTTGTTATTGTTAATTTTTCACACACAAACACACACACAAACACACACACACATACAGGCAAACCAAACAACGTAGGAGCCAGCGTTTCGGCATAGCCAGCGCTCTAGATAATAAGCCAGTTGCACGTCGAGTCGCAGTCGCCCAGTTGACAGTTGTCGTGAGTGTTGAGTGAGCAACAACAATAAAAATAATAAAAAAAAAACTTTAAAAAAAACCAGTCACATTTCATCATTGCTCCTGCAATATTGCAAATTGCAATATTGATCGACTGACTGATTGATTAAGTGATTCGTGTGAGTGAATGAGCGAGTGCAGCTGTTGCCAATGCTGCCAAAATGTCAAATATCACATTCATGCGTCTGACCAAATTGCAACCGCTTTTCCATATGGTGGCAAATGTCGATGCCGTATATTCACCAGACCTGCAAAGCATTCACAACACCAACAACTACAATATCAATGAGAACTTGGGCAACAACAACGACAATCTCAACGGCGAGAACATTTTGGTGCTGTACGAGGAGGAGGACAATTACAGTTACCGCTCCACATCGACCATTGTGCTAATGGTCGCCGCCTGGATACTGCTGATATTGGGCTTTGTCTTTTGCTGTTGTGCCGAGTGCTTTGGCGTCAGCGTCTGGCGGGGCAAGAAACGCGCCAGCATCTCGCTGAGAGGCGCCGAGAGCGGCGCTGCCGGCGCCAATGCCAACGAGCCGAGCGAAGTCCATGCAGGTGAGTTTTTCTGCTAGAGAGCTTTGGAGAAGAGCATGCCATAACAGCGGCATACTTTTTGGCGTTGCTGAGAAATGGCGCTGCTACAGTGACAGCAACAACAACAGCGACGACAATGAAACTTTACCTTATTTGCTTCGCGTTGGCAAAAGCCCCCCCTCTGCGACATAGTTCAAAAATACGAAATGGCAACAATAACCGAAAAATGCAAGCGCTTATAGATACACAACGAATAGGAAATACCCTTGTACTGGTATTTAATAGATCAATATTTTCGGGCTACATTTTATTTTTAAAAGTTGTTGAAAATACATAAATAAATTTCAAGCATATTTTAATAGATTTTAAATTCAGCTACATTTCTTAGCTTAAATCTTGTTAAAGCTCTTCTTAAGCTAATGTATATTCCCAGTTTTCAGCAATGATAAGATTAAGAAAAGATTTTGAACAATATAAAATTTGTTAAATTACTAAAAACATTTTAATTTAATTTAAAATCTATTGCAAAACAAATTGAGCTAAGCTCTGCATAATTTGCTTGAAATACCTTTAAAAATTCGCATTAGCCAAAATCAGTTAGTATTTTATGCAAATAGTTGCTATTGTTAAGAGGACATTCATTCGTTTTGTTATTTATAGAGCATATTTTTGAGCAAAGTTTTAGCTTAAGAGACATCAGTTTGCATTGAACGAGTCGAAACTTTATGCTCCATGGGGAGCCGCTGCGCATATGCGAGTGCTAAGCAAAGTGAATTTCTCTCGGGGTTAGGGTATGGAAACGCATTTGTATGGGCTGTCAATGCGCTCAAATGCCACTGCTGCACTACTTTTGAAACAGCAGCAGCAGCGCCAACAACGAGCTCCTGAAGCGCTGGAGACCCCATGCAAATGTATTTTCCGTTTTGAGCTCGGAGAATTGTGCAGTGCCTGCAGTTTTTTGTTTTTTTTTTTGTTGTTATTGTGATAGGCGTTAGCCTCATCGATATCATAAAATATTTAGCTATTTTTCGTATCTCAGTTTCGTTTTGTTATTGGCAAATTTGGCATGCGTTTTGGCTGAAATTGGATTTTGGCCAAGTTAACGAGCGGGAGATGCACACGTACGAATTGCCCATATTTCTGGCATCATTTTGAGTTTATGAGCCTCTGTGCCTTGGCAACACACAACCCCACACAGAACATACTACAGCACCTCCCCATGCAGTTATCGGTTGCAACTTGTGCATTGTGCAATGCCCCCTAAATTCTCAAAGATATTGGGTTTCATTAGGCCAATATTCGTATATGCATAAGGCCAGGCTGACCAGCAGCATCAGCAGTCAATGGGTCATTAGACGTTCGTATCGATAACACAAAATTCGTTTGGAAATTTGTTTATATGGCCTTTAAACATGTATGAGTATTGGCTGCTGGGATTTCTGGATTGTGGCTTTAAGTGGCTTTTTAGTTGCTGCATTCTTTGGTAAAATGTTGCAACTGAATGTTTGCCTTTTGTTTGAATAAATCGATAAGTTTTTGTTAGAATGCAAATTTCCAACAAGTTATGCAAACAAAAACTTATGAAGCTATTAAGCTGTCGGTTTGTGAGACTAACAAAGGTAAAACGAAATAAAAGTAGATACATGAAATTGACATACAAATTGAATTTGAATACAGTATATATTAAAGCCAAATGTTATTAGAGTGTTTTTTTAATGAGGTATACAAAATACAAAGCCTGAGGGTAGAACTAGCCCTGTTATAATATTGAACTGTGTATCAAACAACCTATTATCGATAGCAACCTGTATCGATAACATATTATCGATAAACATAATCAATGATAAAATTATCGATTGAACATATCGAAAGTATTAAAATGTAAAGCAGTTTTTAAATCAGGATACATTGTTTTCCCAACAAGAAAATCATGAAATATTATGTTGATGCGCCCATCACTTTAGCGATATAAACCGTAAGCTGAAAGCAGCAAAACGCCGTGGAGGAGCACGTAAGTAATCGATTTGATGGCGTCCATTCAATATATGCACTTGAGCGCATTGGCCCATTTCGATAACTACATAAGATCCGCCTTAGTGTGTCATGCGATAAATTCTTGCACTTACCAAGCCCGTCCATAAACGTGGACCAAGTTAATACATACAAAGGGAACCAGAGAGGGTGAATGAGAGAGAGAGAGAGAGATAACTTTAAGTTGCAACCATAAAAAATTGCGAAAGTCACAAATGTTTTATGAAAGTTTCCCATTTTATTTAGCCTTTTATATTATATCAGCGCCCTGTGCATCGACTCCACACAGCTCGGCACTGCACAAGTTTTTAATAAAAGTTGTGTGCAGCAATTGCAATACCGCCATCCCAACGCCCCACTTCACCTCGGGTGCCAGCCACTCGTACTCCGTTTTTCTGTTCAGAAATTCATAACCGCATTTCTCTCAGCTCCTGGCAAGCCGAGCAGCAGGCGCAGTTGTACATACCAATTACTTACATATCGACAATATGGCTGAGACAATAACTGAGAGCAGCCCCTTGAATCCACATTACCCCCAAGAACTCAATGCCCCCCCGGGGCACAGCTGATGCAGCTTTGGCTTATAATAAGTTTTTGTCTCTGGCACACAATAAGAGAAATTCGCACATAGAAAATTGAGCGGCGCTTTGCCAAGTTCCTTTCGAGTTCCTTCAATTTAATATATTATTCAGCTTTCCTCATCGATTCGAAGATACTTTAAAATTTTGGTTTTGCGTTTTATTTATGATGGAAAAATTGTCAGCGTTTTATTTGCTGTTTACGCGCTCCATTGGCATTTGCCCCACCACCTGCTGTTTATTCGTGTACATCATTTTTTACAGCCACTCATCAGCGTGGGGATTGGCGAATTGGAAGCTTGGAGCCGGCGGAGCTGCTGCTTAGTTAGTCCTTCATGGCACTTTGATTGCTCATTTGGCATTATTTGATGACGCCAGGACGGCCTCCACCTCCGCCAGCATCTCGGGCCTGGGCCTGCTTCCATCTTTTACTTCTGCTGCTTTTAAATTATTCATTGTGCGTGCCTTCTGCCCCCTCCGTGGCGCCTGCAGCATCTTCAATCTTCTGCTGCTGCTTCTGCTGCCCACGTACAGCACTGCGTTGAGAGCACTGCGAATTTTTAAAATATTCATGTCCTGCCGCTGGCATCGTTGGCCAAGAAACTCGCTGAAAACATCATCGGACCAGGCACTAACTAAATGTGCGTAATTTTTACCGACAGCGCATTGAAAATATCGCTCACAGCTATCAGACGGCAGCTCTACGTGAGTTTGCAACTTGTCCCGACTCAGCTCGAGGGAGAGAGACCGAGGCCGTATTCTCATAATATTGGATTTGCTGGCTGTTTAGCTAGGCGATGTATACTGAAACCTAATATTCTACTTTCCGGGTGAACCAATTGGGTGCGAATGCAGACAATCAAATTGTAGAAATTGCATTAGCTCGCTACAGTATCTGTATATTATTTAATCGTTTAAAATTCCTTACCATTTATTTTCTAATCAATTTTCTATATTTTTTTTATTTATTTCAATTATTATCCAAATGGTAAAACTTTTATTTGTGGGTTATTTCCCTCGATGCATTTTTTATTTATTTAAATATATAGTTTAATACTTCAAAGAATTTCTCTTTAAATTAAATTTTTCCATTTTCACTTCACATATGCATAAAATTCCTTAGAAAATCATATTCATGTATCTGCATTAATTTTTTTTATTTATTTAAAATGTACTTAGTTTTCTTTTTTTTTTACAAAAATTGCTTGTTTAACTTTCTGATTGTATTTATTTGTTTTGTTGTCAATTTTGGTCCACTCCAATTCCCCCATGTATGCGACATTGCAGTGAGCTTGTGCTTGGACATTTCGTCTAATTTGTATTTATTTTGCAACATTTTTTCTATTTTTTTTTAAATTGTGCATACAATTTACATTTTTTATTAGCACTGGCCACGCTGAAGAAGAGCCTCGAGAGCGCGTTGCCAATAACAACCCCGCCCAGGTCCCTGATATTTTACACGTTCGCCTGCTGATTGTGGGTAATTTTTATTGATTGTTCGCATCTACGAACATGGCAGATACACGCAGCTATATGTAGTTATTCGTAGTTGGATTTGTATTAAGGTCAATTGGATTTGTGTGTGGCTGAAAATGGTTAAAGGCAGGGCAGTTGGTCAGCTGCATTTGGAGTTGACATTATGCAATTTGATTAAGTTGCATTTAATTGCTTTTGTTGTACAATTATAAATAAATGCAAATTGCTTTGGTTTTGTAGTGTCATTTATATTAATTAATAATGTTAAATGTGCGTATTGATGATTCTGTTCTTGCTGTTTGAATGAATTTTGTCATTTTAAAATGGACAATGAATAAATTTTGTTCGCAATATCGAATTTTAATTGCCAGCAACAATTTTAGTTCAATGCTTTAATTAGAGCCGTGACTTAATTATAATCACACCCATTAAATTCGGTTATTAGATGGCATTCATTTTATTACAATATATATTTGTATACATTAATGTTATATTATAGTTCTTACGATTGTTTTTTACCAAATATTCTATTTTATAAATGTTTATTTTTACTCATACTAAGTTCTCTTAATATTTTAAGCCGGAAACAGCTCTTGGTCCATTTTAAATATATATTGTTTAATAAGGACTATTTTTTAATATAGTGTCATTTTATAGCACACAGAATAAACCTTTCAAGTTATAGCCATGAATCTGCAATAAAAACTTTTGAGAACAACTTTCGACTTGCTTTAGAGTCTATATAACTCTATGAGGTAGTATAAGTTATGCCCAAAGGTGCTCTGGTTTTTTATTAAATATTCTTATTAGTGCCATATTTATTTTTACAACAAGCCATTGCAAACATAAGCAAATATGCCTCATCAAAGCTGCCACATATACCATAATTTAACTTCAAAGCAGCTCTGAAACCATTTTAAACAAGTTTCAACTGTTTCATAGGCCATATATAAAACAATCAACGAATATACTAAATTATACACTAAAGTGATTTCACTCACACTACTCACTTATTTATACGGTCCTTCCCCAGCTTCTCCTCCAATGGCAAATCCCTCTCCGCTCACTTGGCAGCCTTTCAACATAAATTACCATAATTCGCGCTTTCAAAAGGCGCACACTTAACCTTTAATTAAGATACTCGAAACTTTTCAATATTCAACGCCAATGTATGCAATGGCGCCACATTGGCGCCCATTTTCTTTACCCGCATCCTCTCCACTGGCTGCCTCTTTGACATGCACACACACACATACACACATACACGTAAAGTCGCTGCATTTTGCCATAACGAAATTAACGCCGCGTCTGCCGCGCTGCAAAGTATGCAACATAAATTTTTGCGCCGTGCCAATAAAAATAATTGAAGCAAAATGCGCCACACATGGGGCAAGTGGCACAAGCGGCCGATACGTGGCAGGGCGCGGCAGCAGTAGTTCGACTCCAATGAAGCTCCAATAAGACTCCAATGGCAATTTTACTTTTATTGCCCGTCGCTTGACGTTGCTGCCGCCTTTTAAGTGCTGACTCTTTTATTGTGGGCGCTGCTTATTGCCTCTATTGTTGTTGTTGTTGTTATTGTTGTTGTCTGCTGTCTGTTGTCATGCCCAACCATCCATCGTCAACGCTCACTTGTGCTTGTTTTCATTTCCGCTGCGCTTATCACATTATTGCAAGCTCATTGCCGGCTTCTCTTTTGATTCCCTTTTTTTGCTGTTGCTATCAGTCAAGTTGACTTGGGCTTTTCCTTTGTGACGTCACTATGTCAGAACGTCTCTGATGCATTTACTATGTGTTCGTTATTGTGCCATGCATTCCATATCATTCATAGAGGTGTGCGTAATTTACCTTTTAAAGAACTTAAACAGAAAGACATATGATATAATTTAGAATATATTTTTGTTTTCTACACATAAAATTAGATTTAAGCTTCCACTTTAAAATAAGCATATATATTTCATACATGCATTTATTTATTAGTTATTTATTTATGTATACATATGTTTTTTTATACATATTTCTTTTTATTTATTATTTTAAGCAGCTCTTTTGTTATATCACATCCTGATTGCTAGCAGCTTTTGTATCAAAGTAAATTATATTATATATTGCTCAAATCATACTTTCTTTGATATTATAAATAGAATTTTACAGATTTTTTTCTGTAATTCCTTTTAAGTAGCTTTTCCCAAAAAGCCGTTTAAAGCACTCGGGCAAACAAATTTGTAATTGATTTCTCAGCTCAATGGTCTCTTCGGAGTCAATTCAAAGGCCCAAACCCTACTTTTTGGTAATTCTCACACCAAAAAAACAAAAAAAAAGGAAAACTGTCAAAATGTCGACTTCTTAAGGGCTTCAAGCTTCCAGCTTAGCGGAGCATTTTGCATAGAACATTAATAAATAATTTGGTTTGTGTGAATGATTTTCATATAAATCCCCGTCCAGGAGTCGTTACTGTTTCCCCTTGTGTGTGTGTGTGTGTGTGTGTCGTCCTGTGTGTAACGTTTGTCTACTTTGCAGCTCATGTAATATTCATGATTATTTGAAATTTGCGCTTCGTTATCCTTTATCCTTTTTATGTGCAGCTCATACACACACACACACACACACAAACGGGACATACGACAATCATATGTTAACGCGTCCCGGCGCCTTCTGTGTTTGCACAGATATACAAGAACACAAACACACTCGCACACACACACACACACACTCAGAGTGGTGCATGTGGGTAGCAAGTCCTTGCATATCATCAGCCTTTAGTCGCCAGCTAACGTAATCGGTTTTCAGTGCGAGTGAGGAACCCGCCTGGGGAATTCCAACAGCGGCATTGATAGCAACTCCGTCCATCAATATGCCACCCCCAAACAAACTGTTGCGTTACCCCCCCCCCCCTCACTCCACCCATGCCCACAACTGTCTCTTGGTTGCGTTTTTATATGTCACACGTTTGACGGCGCCATATTGTCAATACACAGACAGGTTGGTGTGCTCCAGAGTGTGTGTGTGGGTGTGTGTGTGTGGCACTTCCGTTTCAGCGCTTATCAGTTGTCGCTCCGCGTTTGTTGTTGGTGACTCCCCTGGCGCGATTTTTCTGCAAGTTTATGCAACGCCAAAACGAGCAACGAACAACGCGCAACTCGCAACGTGCAACGTGCCACTTCTAACGGTGGCAAAGTCAACGGCTTTTGTTAGGACTTAGGGCGCCTGCTGCGCGTCGAGGTGGGCGTGGCCCAACGTCTGGTTGCATTGCGATAAAATTGTGTATGGCAACTTCAACAAGTGATGCGCTTCACGCGGCAAGTTTGTTGACAAACTGAAAAACAATTATGATTGATTGTTCAACACTGGCGCAAGATTGCCGGCACGGCAAGTGTGTCTAGGTGGATTTTCCCAAACAGCCGGCAAAACCGGTCTGCAGTTATTTCAAACTGTCTGCATAGATCGGAAAATTTCGATATGCGATGCAGCCAGTGTTGAGTAGCGGAAGCTGAACTAGCCCAGAAAGTTTGCCAGTAACGGATACTAACAACACTGTTATTTCAAAATTATTCAAAGGGACATGTTAATAAAGCACTTTCAAGTACAAATATTTGGAAAGAAAGATAGTTTTCAAAATTTTTTGAACATAAAATTATTTTGCGAATGGAATTTTCTTAATTAGACCCTGAAATCATTGAAAATGGGAAAAAAAATATAATGTATGTAACAGGTCCCCATAAAGTATATATATTCTTGGTCAGCATCACTTGCCGAGTCGATTTAGCCATGTCCGTCTGTCCATCTGTATGAACGCGTCAATCTCAGGGACTAGCTGAAATTATATTGTGTGTGTGTGTGTGTGTGTGTGTGTGTGTGTGTGTGTGTGTGTGTGTGTGTGTGTGTGTGTGTGTGTGTGTGTGGTGTGTGTGTGTGTGTGAAGGCAAGGGGATTGAAATGTATGTGACGACAAATCGCCTAGAGTCGTCATACTTGCTGTATCAGAGTCTGGTCAATTGCAACAATGCCCTACTATGCGATTTTCAAGAGTTCATATAAGGTTTATGTGTTTTGGCATTATTTTTAGTTAAGTGCTTAGAGTGTTATATAGTGCATTATCTTTTTTTCTGCCATGGCTTTTATTGACTGACTTTTCCACTCTCTATATCTCCACAATCTCCCTCTATCTCTCTCTCCCTTTCCCTCTCTCTTTCCATCTCTCTCTCTCTCTCTCTCCCCCTCCATTTATCCCTCTCTCTCTGTCTCTCTCTATCTCCCTCTCTCTCCCCCCATCTCTCTCTCTCTGTCCCCATATCTCTCTCTTCCCATCTCTCTCTCTTTCTCTCACCCCGTCTCTCGCTCCCCATCTCTCTCTCTCTCTCTCTCTCCCCATCGCTCTCTTTCTCTCTCTCACTCTCTCTTTCCACCTCTCTCTCTCTCACTCTACATCTCCACCTCTCTTTCCATCTCGCTCTCCATCTCTCTCTCTCTCTCTGTCTCTCTCTCTCTCTCTACGGAAATCTGCAAATTTGTATACCCTGAACCCATTGAAAATGGGTAAAACGGGTATAATGGTTTTGTGCAAATGTATGTGACAGGCAGATGGATCGCCGACCCCATAAAGCATATATATTCTTGGTCAGGAGCAATAGCCGAGTCGATCTAGCTATGTCCGTCTCTCGGTCCGTTGGTCTGTCTGATGAACGCGTCGATTGCAGAGACTACAAGAGCTAGAGAGCTGAACTTGGACCTTTTAAGTTAATGTATAGTTTAAGTTTTTAAATTTTTCTGCTCATAAAATTCTTTTACGAATCGAATTGGCTTGATTTTATCATTTAGCCGTTTTCATAATTTAGTTAAGTGGCAAATAAGAGTATATATATTATATATATACAATAAACAACTTTTAAGTGCGAATATTTGGAAAGGCAGATAGTTTTTATAATTTTTTTTTTTATAATTTTTCTGCACATCAAATTAGTATTTTACTTATTATTACTTATTTTTCTCATTAATCCAATTAACAGGCAAATAAAAGTATATATTATATTAGACATATGAAAAGAAATACTTTAACTAAGGGAACTGTTTCTTCAAAATGTAGCCAAGAACATCTGGCCTAGCTCAGCGAATTGCGCTAACAAACTTCGCTCTATTCAGTGCTGTGGCCTTTGTCTTACCCGACACGCAACTCCTTTAAGCCTGCTACGATTGCTACAATCTTATCAAGCCCTACATGCCGCATCTCCAGCATATCCTTTATACAAACACATGTCGCTCAGCCAAAAAAAAATAATAAAAAAAATATATAAACGAAAGGGATACAACAAAATGACTTCAGTTGTTGGCGCTGTTGTTTTGCGTTCTTGTTCCGATGCCGTTGTCGATGCCGCTGCCGGAGATAGCTGTTTAAGCCAATTTGTAAACCATCAAATCGCGTTAAATGCGCTTTTCCGGTCTATGTCGATGGCATGCGGGCCCCTCAGTATCAGCTGAAAAATCTCTCATTGTTATTGTTTTCTTTGCTAAACGGAAACGGTTAGGCACCCCTCGCAAAAGGCACTCAATGCTCACGGCTCGATACGCGCATCCTTTGCCTGTTGTATTCTGTTTATTATTTTTTTTTCCACTGCGGTGACTGCTTTTGCACCTCAGACCGACTACAGGTACAGGTATACAAGGATTCATTGAAATATGTATGTACGCAGATGTATATGTATTAATGTGTGCACTGTCTGCAATCGTTCGCGCTCCTTTTTCATCTCTCTCGCCTGGCTTATTCATATTGATTTGTTTGCCTTTTGGCTACACTTTGTGTCTGAGAACAGGAAATTGAAAAGGGGCCGGGCAGAGGGCACACAAACTTCAATAGCTCAGGCGAGTTATGCAAACGCTATTCAATTATCGATCCCATAGAGCAGATTGTCACCAACTTTGGCTCTCATTCTTTGACCTCATTCAACTCGACCCAGCGACTTCCGTTGCGGTGCATTCGAGCAAAACATGAAATGACCAGGCCAGCACCGACTAGAACAAACCGAAACGCAAAAGGTGAAAACCCCTCTAGATTCCCGACTCACATTAAATGCCCTGAAAAATGAGCGAGTAATTTACGAGCCGTTTGTCAACAATGTCCACAACAGAGCCCAGCAATCTACTTTGTATTTTTATTAAAAAAAAAAAGGAAACCAAATTGAAACTGGAACCGAAACTGACGCGTAATGAGGCTTTGATCACTTCCGTTCCATAAGGCATAAATTTAAATGTGCCGAAGGATTTTAACATACAAATCGTATTAGTGCCATTGTTAGCGACAGCAGACCATATATTTTACTTTAATATGAGCTGAGCTCAAAACAACAGAGCTCTGGAGGTTTTGGTTGAGGAAGCGTACGGGGATTCCATTTTGGAGGGGCCTCAAGCACGAGTTGAAGGTAAAATTCATTGATCAGGTTATTATTCATAAGCCAAAAGCAAGTTTTTTATGCTTGCTCAACCAAATATAGTATTTTTATAATAACTGACACACCAAATACCAAGAATTCAAATCCAAATCCTCGTTGTTCAATTGTTGGTATAAAAATAAACATTTTTATTGCTATATTATTTTTGTTTTATTTGCTCTTCTCCACATCACTCATCACATTTTTTTCATTTCTTTTAAATTTTTTTTTATTATTTATTTATTTATTTATTTTTTTTTGATAAAAATATGTTTAAACAGTTTCCGCTTACTCAATTTTTAGACCTTCAAAGCCGTTGCCATTGTTCAAAGCCCTAAACAGATGTATGAAAGTCCAAAGAACTTATTCATGTTCTTTATTTAAATGCAGAAACTAAGTAAGAGCTAAGCTAAATTATATACGACTATGTGATATTCCTCTATATGTCATAAAATAAATGTAGTATAACTGCACATAAATATCATAATATCTAAGGCAAGTCGTTTACTAACCTTTACGCTAAGTTGTAGACCTTTACGAATACTTATAAATAGATTTTCGCCTGAGCCCGTGTTTACTTGCAGTCAGCGAGGCTTGACTATATTACAAACAATGATGACGTTGTATTTAAACGTATTCAACTGCATGTTAAAAATTTATTTAGGATCCGTCAGAAAGGTTATTAACACAACGCTATTCAGCATGACTCGCCGACGATTACAAAGTGCAATATAATTTACATTGATTTTGTAAAAATTCCAAAGATAGGCAAATTAAACAGCACAGCGCATAGTAAACTGACAGATTTACAATCCTGGGCGTTTTATCTTCGTACTATGTCGCATAGCTAGACAAGCAGGCGCTTGAGTCACTTCTTATAGACTTTACTGTAGTTTGGAATGCGAGACTTGAAGACATCATGTGAGCTGTGTGAATCCCATGACTAAGTTCGGGTGAGTGTTTCTCTGTGCCAGTTTGTTGTTGTTTTTTTTTTTTTGGTGTTTTTTAGCCAGATTATTTCACGCATGCGCAACCAGTTACCAGTTTGCACCTGTTGATTATTATAGCCGGGCACCAACAAAATGAAAAAAAAAAACAACAATAACAAAGGCCACTTTTAAAAATGTATTTAATATACATATTTTGGCCCCCTTTTCGATATGGCCATGACTTGCACAACAACAGTCTCTACCGGGGTTGTTATTGTCGTCGTTATTGTTCTAAACCTGATAAATGTGTCTGCACTTCAGAGGGTGAGAGAGTGAGAGAGGGCGACAAGTGGGTGCAAGGCATGCATATTCTAATTGGGAAAAGTAAGCATTTGCAGCGTAGACACGAACCTTCAAATGCCCAATGCTGAAATGGTGAATATGACACACTGAAGACACAATAGTTGAATTGGTCGCGAACCCTTGATCTCCTTTTGGTGAATACATAGTGTGGACACAAACCCTTGGTGAATATAAGTAAAATGACGCTACGCTAAGCTCAAAATTTTAATTGTGCATCTAAATTGCAATAAACATTAAATTAGAACATTTTATACCATCCTCTAAAATGTACAATCAAAACTAATTATAATATACTTTTTTATTTCCCATCTAATTCTTATAACTAAAACCGGTTCGAACCAAATTTTGCTGATATTTACAGCAACTTTGCGGTTTAGTTCAAACGTCTCATTTCACACATTCTACATTTTCGTTTACATATTTACACAATTGCAAAAGTCAAATAGATTGTAAACAAAATGCAATCAATGCCGGGAGATACGAGCAATAAATAGTCCATACATTGCGAGTGCTACTTAGCACATATTTATAATGCTTTGCTCCATTTGATATACAGCAAATGCCAGCGCGGCATTTAAATTGTCAAGATAATAAACGGCACTTCAAATAGATAAGCATCCATCGCCACTCATAATTCATGCGAATTTCACACAGATTCTGCTTCAGTTGTCTTATCTGAGCCATTAAGACTAGGCACAATAAGTGGGTTAAGAGCCCACTATATACTAGTATGTTATAAATGCTAGTAAGAATTCCATGCACAAAGTAAACTTAAATGTTTGCTTTTTCATAAATGTAAAACCGATTTGTGGGCGAATTATATTTTTGTAATAAATGCATATATTATATGCTTTGTCTAAAATCGTATATTCCTGAATTTACTATAATACACGTTCAATTTCTATTCATAATATTTTTAAACACTCCCAATTAATGCATTTGTTTTATGTGCCATTAAATGCACGTTTATTAATTAGTTCTGAATACGTTCTCAACACAAGTGTTTTGTATTTTCAATGTAAACCAATTTACATGAACACCCCATTGAATACAATATGTCGCATTTAAATGGAGCTCAGCTTATTTTCATTTATGTAATTTAGAATTTAAATAATATTGTTATTTAATTGAAGTAATTCAGCAATTCCAGAGTAACGCCAATAATAAAATAGGTTATTAAATAGGCATTTCATTTCCAAAGTTGGGTAGTCTTTTGGAAAATTTGGTTTAGGATTTTAACAAAACGTTACAGTTAGCTTATGAGTGCCGAAAATTAATTACCCCATTCAAAACTCCACTTTAAGCCAAATTTTCCTATATGCTGATGGTATGGTATGGTATGGTACAAAGTTAAGATATCTTGAAAAGTAAAAAAGTTGCTCTTATCAAAAGTAAATATTAGGCTGATAGAGACTGAGAGATTACTTTGCATATCAACAGACACACAAACAGACGGAAATAGCTATTGATAAAAATATAAAATACTCTCTGTTAAAAAAAAAAATAAAAAAAAAGTAACAACGACCTCATCAAACCAGCAACTTATGGGAAATGTAAAATTCCAATCTCTGCTGCTTGGACAAGCCTCTATGTTAATTGTATCACGGGGGGGGCTGTCCCGGGGGCTGGTGCGCAATCGATTTCATATGTATTTATACCACGTGTAAATGATGTTCAGTTTTAAGTACTATAATCAATCGAGCGACAAGCTGATAACTCAAATCATGTGTTACTAAGCTGTGTAGAATGTTAATTGATTTGAGCACAAAATACACAGATAAAATGAATAGGATTGTTGCAGTCGAGACTGATCAACTAGATTGTACTCTGTACCCGAATATACGAGAAAATATACACTTAACTTAATGGTTTTACCCGAGCGATATATAGATTTAAGGAACCCAAAATCTTTTTCTTTTCTGCCTACAACAACTTAATTATACGCTTGACGGTTTTATATTTATAAAACCGTTAAGCGTAAAATATATATATTTATATACCAAATTGATTGCCAACTAACTGAGTCGACTCAATTGTGGATATGTGCAGGTAATGATTAAACTTACAAACAGTTAATTTTACTGCAAATAGTTCAAGTAATCTACAAAGAATTTAAGCAAACAATGGCGAACACGAGAACGTTGAATGTGCAATAAGTGTAATTACGAGTATCGAGCATGAATGTTATGTTATTGGGATTGTGATTGTGACTGTGATTTTGATTATCGTTATGGCCACGCCTTTGTTGGCATTAAAACGATGCCACAATTTGCATGCAAAAAGTTTACGCAACTATGCAATGTGCCGCATTACTCACATTATCAATGTGGCAGCCACAAATTGCGCAAAACAGACAAATGGAATTTCGGTTATAAATTTGCAACAAAATAATTAAATGCAAATTTTAATAACCAAGCCTAAGACGAGAATGCACGGCTAAGAAATACCTATGCAGAAAATGTATATAATATTTATTTTTTGATAATTCTTTCTTAAGGATAAGTAAATAGCAATTAAAAAACCCAATCACTAAAGCTTTAACTGAGTAAATGTGCGGTAAGGAATCTGCACATTAACAAACAAATTAAAATAATGTTACAAAGCTAAACCTCAATTTAGTATTTTAATCATTAAAGTTTCGACAAAGATAAATCACATATTCAGTGCGACGCTTATTACACCCATTGTAGCCAGTACAGGGTATTAGAACCAAAATATCTTTCAATAAAATTAGCCTGTAGAAAATTGTCCGTGAAATTTGCAAGTTAATTTAAATGCAATTAATTGCAAATAATATGCATAATTTGTGAAGCTGCCTGAACGGTTTCAAAGCACATTCGGTCAACAAATATTGGTCTCCTGCTCTGGTCGAGCGTCCGCAATAACCTTTCCAATTCCAAAATCATGCATACCTTCTGCAAGACACGAATTTTATTTCCAATTAAAAAGAATAAAATTTACATTGTGCAGGCAACATTTACAAATGTAGTTCAAAACACCTCCGAAAATTTTAAATGTCATTTAAAGTCAAGAATATGAGAAATATGTGCAAAAAGAAACGATGTCGATAGCAATATCGGCACAACTTGCACTGTTTTGTTATTGTTTTCTATGTGTTTATATGCCCTAGCAGAGAGTCGTCATCTTTTCTCACAAAGCATGTTACATATTATTATTAAAAATGATTAAGAATGATTAAAAATTAGGCAAAATATATTTAAATAAGCCTAAGTCGATCGATGGTCGATTATCGAGTTTTTTATAACATTTTGGTTTAGATAACTTGTTTTTTTACGACATTTGCCAACTAAGTAATTAAAATACAGCATCTGTAAGTGTATTTATACTTCGACACCACACATATAGCAATATATTTTTGTTGTCGCTTCTAATTTATTTCCGATAGTGAAAAACATTGACGTTGTGCCTGATTCCCACTCGGTGGGGCCTGCGTCTGGACGCTCCGTCGCGTTATTTCAGTTTATTTAATTTTTTTTTTTTTTTTTTTTTGCGGCGTCTTCACGTCAGATACAGATACATACACAGGCACACACAGGCACAGAGATACAGATACAGCCAGAGACGGCTGCTCAGTCAGTAGTGAGTAGTCAGCTGTGTTCGGGCTCTTTGCTTGGCGGTGCTTGTTTGCGTTTTGTGCCTGTCCCTGCCCAGATACAGATACAGATACTCGTACTTAGACCGCAGCCGCCGCAGCAATAGCAGCAGCAGCAGCAGCTGCTGCGTCGCTGACAGCGCAGTCGGCGTCGGTGCCGCGACAACTTAACGTTAACGTTAACATAAACTTTTTTGCAGTTAACTTGGCTGTAATTGCTGGCCGCTACGGAACGGTTTTTAATTGTTGTAAACAAGCGCGCGCGTTCGGTTCAAACTGCAAAATTATATTAAATATTGAAAAGAAATAAAATAGAAACAAAACGAAATAACTAATCAGCCGCGAGTTGTTTATATTCTAAGACAAATTTGTTGATAGAGGTCATGAAATGGTCGTGAATTTGTTTTGCCGCTATATTGAAATAATTTATGCAAATTAATGAATGCCGGCCGAGCAATGAAATTGGCGCCAAAAATATTTTAAAGTCTACAGAATTTGTTTATCATTGTGTTGATAAAAAAAATAAAGGAAATGTAAGCGAAGACGTCAATAAAATTTCAAGAGAATACATATGTACAATAAAAATTCCATAAATACTATTATATAAAAGTCTTAAAAGTGCAATCGCTTCCTACTTTTCCATTTCGCGTGACGTGCTGTGTCTTTGCTCTGTTTTCTATTCATTTGTTTTGTTTTCTTTTTTCTTTTTTTTTTTAAATATGCCATTTGAAATTGTTTGTGTGCTTTAATGATGCTGAGAAACGCTCTTCAATTAAATAAAGAGCGACTGATTGGAATTGAATCGCTTATTAAGCAGCTCAATTAGATTGAAGTGCATGCCAAATAAACTATAGAAATTTTAAAATAGTTAAATTCTTATGATAATGTCATATGATAAGTTATAGGAAATATGTTATGTAAATGAACATACAGTTTACTTAAATGTAACATTCTATCAATCAACTTGAAATTGCAATATCTATGAATGCTGAATGAATTGTTAATAAATTGATATAACAAATAAATTAAAATGAAGAACGCAGATTTGTGTTCTATCTCGTGCAAACGGATAATGAAAGTTCGAATTTACATAAGCACTAGGGGTCTGGATCTGGTAGATCTCTACTAGAACAAATTTATGTAGTTTCAAATGCAACTCATTAAAAACTGGATGTTTATTGAATTCTATTTCCATTTGATATTTAGATCATCTCAACATCAAAACAAGCTCTCAAGCTAGTATGTGTATATATACCAGGGAGCATTATCTGGGGCCTGTCAATTTCAATAGTCCCCAACTGCATGCCCGACTTCTGATTCCGTTGTAATTTGTTTTGTATGCAAAAGCAAGCGTTGAAATCTTGAAATTTTCCGCTTGATTTATTAATTAATTACGCCCTTTATGGCTGGCCTTATATAACTACATATAAACACTGTAACTGTATTTAGGACCGAGGAATGAGGCCTACAATAATTATAATTGCATGTCGCTAAATGAGCGGCAACTCATTCATTTTTTATGAACTGCAATCATGTTATAGTCTGAACACAATTGAATCTAATTGGATCTGCTTGTAGATGTTTTCCTTAACACAGATAACAAAACATCACTTAGACGTGATGACGACAAGGCTGAAATGCTTTTCAACCTGGTCTTAATTTAATTATGCAGTTGAGATATGATCAAAAATATTTAAACAACTTTCTTTCTGAAAAAAAAATAATGAAAAAGAGTTTGCAACAATTTTTTCTCTTAAAATTTGCAGTTTTAAAACCAAAATTTAGATTGCTTAATATAAAAAGAAATGAATATTCTAAGAAAATTAAATAAGATATGACGATTACCATATTTCATCAATATTCTATATACTATATTTTATATTGTATGTGTTGACAATTCTGCTAAGAAAATATATAATTCGGAGAAATAATAAATTTCCGAAAAATTTGTTTATTTATGTTATTTATTAAAAAATTGTGTAATTTTTTGTAGCACAAATAAACATGTACCCAAACTCATTGTATTTTAAACTGATCGCTGATTTGAATTATATTGCTGCACCTTGACGGCTCACATGTGTCCTTAGTGGAACTTGACATGTAGTTGGCAATTGTTAAATCAAATAGGAGAACTTTTATGGCATTAGATGGGAAACCGTAAATGAAACAGAGCAAAACACAAGCACGAGCAAAGCTAAGTAACACTTCCCTACATTTTTATAGGCATACAAAATCAGCTTGGCAAATCAATAAAACCGTATATGTAGATTGTGAGATGCGAGGGCTAAAGCTACAGCTCTAGGTACATAGACCGAGCCCGAGATACGAATACCGAGACCAATACTTTATTTAGAAACGTTTATTGCTAAGATAAATTCAGCAAGGAGTTTAATAGCCACTATCAATATTTGTACAATTAATAAACAACGAGAGCGACCGGGCACAATGCGAGTCGGAGTATAATGTTGTATCTACAAGATACAACCGCAGTCGCAGCTACAGCAGCAGCATCCACAGATGCGTATGGCGAATTAACACAAACGCGTTAACACAATTAGTTGAAAAGTGAAAAATCTCATATATATATATATATATATATATATATATATATTGTATATATATAAATAATACGAAACGAAACGGAGAAGAAAAAAACTGTTAACTAAATAAAAAAAAAAAATACACAGCGAGGCTGTCGACAAAAAGCGCCACAACAAATTTGCAACTTTACACTCGTCGGCGGTTTTCAGTCGCGAAATGAAGCCACAGCCTCATAGCTGAACCACAGAACGCGTGTGCCGCCACATAGAAAAATATTAACAGCAACAACAAAACGTACAACAAGTGACTTTAAACGTTTCGAGTGCCAACAACATGGTCGAATTACTCAAGGCGCTCAATTTGACGGGCAATTTGCTGGCGGGCCTTGAAGACAACAGCCTCGAGAATGCCTCAAATCCCATTGCATTGATTGCCGCTGCGGAGCCCAGTCTCAATGCCACGGCCATGAATGTTACCACAACAACAACAACAACAGCAATGCTGGCCAATGCCACCAACAGCGCCGAGAAACTGCAATTGGACGGCTTCGATCTGCCCGGCAACTATTCTATACTGATCAATAAGCTGGAACAGCTGGCACTCGGCTTGGACTCGGCGCTGGGCAACTTCACCATCGATCGCCAGGAGGTGGAGATCAATTTGAGCGGCGGCGCCTCTGCCAACGATGTGGCCGATGTGGCCGACGATCTGCTCTTCAGCGATGTGTTGCCGGCTGCACGTGCTCCGACTTCTCATATATCGCACGGTTCGCGCATTTATACCGGCGAGGAAGAGGATTTCGCTCATGTCGTTAGCGACATTTGGATTGGAGTCATCCTAACGCTGCTCATCGTCTTTGTGATATTCTTCATATGTGCGTGCTTTTTGTATCACAAGTTTCAACAGTGGAAGAATTCATGTGAGTGCCACATGGCGTATACTTAATAAGCCGCGAGGTAACATTGCGTATACGCAATGTGGGCGCATTTAGTTGTGATCGTAGCATCATTTCATATGGTCATTTTTTTCTATTTGTGTCAATATTAGTTAAAAGTTAAATAATTTTCAAATAATCGCAGATTTATTTTTGAATAATTGATTTCATATACATTTTTTTTTGTATTTAGGTCAATGTTATTTAAAACATAAATAATTTACAAGTAATCGCAGATTTATCATTGATTAATTGATATTAATATAATGATATCGATCTGGGGACTTATTGAAACTGACAGAAATGTGCAAAAAAATAAGCAACAGAATTTACAAAAACTGATCATCATTTATCACATATTACTAATGATCATTTTCGTATTTAGCTTAAATTTATTGATGCATTTCATCAATTTGTTCGTACATATTTTTATTCAGGCGAATACGCAGTTGTTAAATGATTTATTCTACTTTGTCGCTTACTCAAAACCCAACTGATTCATACAGAAACCAATCGCGAGAATACTTAAAAGTTAAAGTTATATTTATAGGGTTTTACAATACGCATTATTCGAGAATCCCAGTTAAGCTGAACAATAGCTCTTTAAATACAACATTTATAGTAAAAACCAGTTTTACGAAAGCGTGCTATGTTGTCTGTGGTGTGTATGTGTGTGTGTGTGTGTGAAGAATGCACACTGAGCCAAGAAGTGCAGGGCATTTCGGGCAACTACAACACAAACAAATAAACAAAGTACCAAAGCAAAGTCTGCGGGCAAAGAAGTTACGCAGCAAATTCAACAACAACAGAACACAAACTCAAAGCGACTGACGCTGATGAGGATGATAATGACGATGCTGGTGCTGATCATGATGATGATTATGATGGAATGACTCACAATTAGACACGGCAGCAAAACTAATGCAAATAAATTGAAATTTTAGCGCTGTTTATTTGCATTGCGAATGAGAAGTGAGAAGTCTTGTGACTTTCGACTCGAATACATTTTAAAGCTTAGACAAAAGCATTTCACAAATATTTCGCAGCTTGATAAATAAATAAATTGCTGTCATTCTGTCGGTTTGTCGGTCTGGCCGTCTATTGGCTGCTTATTTGTTTTGCCAATTGCCAAATAATTGTCGACCAGAAGATAGAAACAGAAGTTCTGTTGCCATGCAATGGGTTCCTATCATAATTTGTCTCTGGCTCTGTTCTAATTATAAATTATAAGGCAATTAGCTAATAAATTCCAAGCTGCTATGATTAAACCCACACGCACACAAATACACACACACACACACACACAGAGAGAGAGCACAGACAGACAAATGCATTTGGCTCTTATCTCTGTATCGTTGGTAGCCCCCTCGGGTTGCCTTTTGTTTGCCAGCCAAAAACAAACATAACATTTCCAGTTAATTAAAGCTGCAGTCAAGTGGCCCATTTCGAGCTGGAAGACTCGAAGACTTCGAGACTCGAGTCAAGTGCTGTTTGCCCAGTCCAAGGCTCGATTACACTACAAATTTGTGTTAATTAATTAAAATTGCTTTGTACTGCAGCAGACTAAACAAAAGAATCGTCTTCGTCGGCCCAATCCACCCACAGCTGAATTGTTTGTTTATGGCCAAATACCCAGTCACTGGGACACTTTCATTTTGATTAGCCAGCCAATTGTCTCAGCATTCGATTCAGGCTTTAATAGAGGTGCAACGACTGCTAATGAGGGGCATCAAAAGCTTAAGTACCCTAAAAGAGGGTCATCAAGTGCTTTGTGGTGAATGAACGATATCCATGCCAATCGGCAAGATAAGGTACTAGGCAATAAGATAATCAAATCTATATGCAGTACAAGGGATAAGATTATAGAATATAACAGCATTCATTTTAGTTTGTAAAGTCCTTTAACGATAAAGATTATTAATTCTGCTGCTTTGGGTATATGACATAGCTTAGACTATCTATTTATGGGCGCTAAAAAGGTCCCAAATTTATATATACACATATTTATGTACATGAATGCATTTATAACTTGCTGTGAATTTCAAGTACATTACGTGAACAACTCTCGCGAATTCCTTCCAAAGTGTGGAAAAAAGTTTATTTAGCTCTAGGGAACTCAATTGAGGAACTCTTCAACAAACCATTAATCAAACGCCTGAATAGTTTGCAATCTGCCTACTTGAAACATGGCTACACTAACAACTGCCAAGAGAAAAAATAAACAAAACAGTAAAAACTACAACTTAGAGCTGTGGCAGATTAAAAATTGGCAAACCGGCAACTAACACAGCCTCCACTCCTCCGGTTTTTGGCCACTCTGGTTTCGCATATTTATTCTATAGCTATATTTATACACATTTCTAGGCCGCGAAATACAAATAAATGTTTAATCAAATCTTTAAACCATCAAGAATTCAAACTTGAATATTTGCGGCATTGTTATGTAAATGTTTAAAGATGATATCGCTTATTATGGCCGATTTAGTGTGTGCCGAGCATACTGGAAATAATTATTAAAGCAGAACGTATATTAATCTGTAAATAGCCGAAAAGCAAATACCCTTGCGCACATATCAAAATTGTAGCTACGGCAGAAATTAAATTTTGCTTAAAGTCTGTTTACCATATAGTTCATATAAATAGTAATCTGTATTCAAGCTTAATCAGTCGAAAAAGTTGAGCAAATTACAGTAGCGTCGACACGTATGCAAATATAAGTACATGTGTACATATTTATCAAACAGCCCGATGTCACTCATTCGCAACGTTGTACGCATTTTCTCAGGTGTTACGGTGCGTATGAGTGACGTTTTTTGGTTCACGGCTGTTTAATTTCTTTTTAATGAGTTGTTTATCTCTGTGGTACCTGTTCTTGTTGTTGTTATTGTTGTTGATGTCATTGTTGTTGTTTTCGTTGTAGTTGCTCTCATTGTTGTGGGTGGCACATCGTTGTATTTATAACTGATTTGGACTTTATCGTTCCTTTTTTTTTGGTAGTTTTATTTATTATTTTTAAACGTCAGCCTTTAGTGCACTCGCTGAAAAATAATTAAATTTGTAAAAGTTGAAAATCGAAAATTGCAAAATTAAAGCTTTAATAAATATTTCTATAAAATTCAATTAATTGCCATCATGAAAAGGCTAAAAAGCATACTTTTTACAAATTGATTGCCAGGATATATGCTATATATTTTTATCAATATTCCTTATATGTATTATATTATTATTATTATTCTGGCACTTATTGAAGGTGTTTTTCGAGCACTCTTTATCGAACAAAGTCGTTAAACTTTTGCGTCGTTGATCCTCCCGCACGTCAGTTCAATGTGAGTGGCTGGTAAATAAAGCAGTGAAATGTTAATTTAATTAGGCTTTGATTAAATTTGCAAGTAATTAATAAAGCGTGAATTGCAATGGCAATGCAACAACATCATCATAAGCAACAACATTAACATCATTATTATCATAGTTATAAGGGAATTAAAATTGACTTTCACTTGCCCAGAGCCCGTTCCAAAATGCATTCCTTCTCTAAGCAGCTTTGACGTCAATACATTTGCCACTTGTATATGAAATGTTTTTCACAGCATGAAACAATTTTAAGCGGCTTATATCCGAGTAGATAAATATGTATGTGCACATTATATATAGATATATGTATGCTAATATTATTTATTATTTTCACCATTTGTTGTTTTATTGAATCAAACGCGAAATTCGCAAAAATATGCTAAATAAATAAAACCCAACCAAAACCAACAAACAACCAAAAAAAAAAAACAACAAAAACAACAAAAACAACAAAAACAACAAAAACAACAAAAAACAAATGAACAGGGCGAACACAACATAAAAGCGCTTAGAAAATGCCAAATTAGCGGCAGTAACTAAAATCGAGTTTGATATTGCTTTGCTTTGCTATTGGCAATACCCGCAACAGGCCAATAACTAAACAGAGGAGCCCACAAAACAGCCAATGCCGATGGGGTAGCGGGTGGACTTTGGCTAACCAAAGTCGACATGATGCTTCAGTTTATAAGCCACAAAACGTGTTGGATTTGTTTCAATGGCGCTAATTGCTTAATTGAAACTGTTTTTGCATTGCATTTACTGTTAGCCAACTCCCCGCCACTTCGCCTTTCGCATGGGCACTCCCCCAACTCCCGCATCGTTGTGCCTTTCATAGCAAAATGTCAATTAGTATTTGCCTGCTAAAAGCCAAAAAATCGACAATACCCCAAATTAGCTGCTCGCATGACACACACACACCACACCCCACTTCACCTCACCACACCCCTTGCACGTTCCAGCACATGTCACGCTGTCGTATACGTAATATACATTTTGATTAGCATTACGCATACGCCACGTTGAGCATTTGATATTTGAAATGCATTGCGAAAAATTGTTTCATTTTAATTGCAAATTTGTAAATTTGCTGGTGCCCAGCACTTCATCATAATTGGCCAGGGGGCAGCTGCAATCGTCGGCTCCGGTGCTGCTGCAGCATATTTCAATAATTGAAGCGCGCTATATTTTTAATTAGTTAAATGCGCGTTTAATTAGCTTTATAAATTATGCACATGCAGCGGTTAGTTGCAAACGCTGCCATTTTTTTGTAATATTATTTACTGTCCTTTGCAGTTGTTGTCTCTTTTTTTTATCGATTCTCCGCTGACTTTGGAGTTTATTTTTGTATAATTTATGAATATTTGTATAACAGACAGTCGAGCTGGAATGATGGTCTTTCAGTTATGATTTATTTATGTATTTTTTGGCATATTTTTTTACCATTCTGTTTGTTTGCTTGCTCGCTCGCCTATTTATTTGTTCATTTGTTTGTCTTTTCGCTGTCGACGGAAATGAACTGCGATTTTTATATATTAATCGCTGCATGATTTATGGATAAATAATTGTAATACCTTTTTACTACGTACAGTAGCTGTCAGCAGTGGTTTTAAATGAAGGAAGGAGAGTGGGTAGGAAAACAAAGTAAAATATAAAACCAAAGCTATGTTGATCTGCAAATTAAATAAATTAATTGCAAACAAAAATTATTAAAATATTTATTGGCGCAACACTTATTAATTATTAACGTAGATTAAAAACAGGCTTCTTTGGCCTGTGGCTAAAAAAATTTACAAATATAATCTGTTTTTTTTTTAATAAATTAATTTTTATTGAATATACTATGAAATATTTACATAAATTTCGAATTTTAACTTTGATATCTGTCAGTTAAGTGCTTTTGTTATGTCATTTACCTTTGAGCAGCTGATCGCTGGAACGTGAAGCATACGCACTGTTATCAATTCAAATACTTTGAAAAACATAACGCGCGCGCAGATTAGTGCTGTAAAACGTCGCACAGCTGAAACGCTCTCACACAGCTGCCCAAGCGGCTCACATTAGGAACAGAGCAAGAGCGCAACACAAAACAAAACAAAACAAAAAGCGACGCGCAATTAGCGCTCACACGCGCACGCACACACAACTAATAGCAGACGCTACCAGACAACAACAACAGCAACAACAGTGAGCAAACACGTTCCACAGTTTGACGGCGCCGCATGTTAACGACCGCGCAAAGAATGCAGCAGGCAGCAGGCAGAACGTCGAGCAGAGCGCGCAGAAGAGCAGCACGACTTGGCAAGTAAACAAGTAAGCAGACAGACCAAGACGAGAGAAACGGAGAGCATAGAGAGTCAGAGCCAGAGAGCGACAGCAAAGAGAGCGCGAGCAAAAAAGAGCTGTAGAAGAACTTGCTGGCTGGTAAATTGTATTGGCGACAAAAGCCAAGCGTCGTCGCTGTTGTTGTTGTTGTTGTTCTTGTTGTTGTTGTTGTCGTTGTCGTCGTCGCTGCGTGTGGCTTTTATGGCTAGTTTTAAATTTAACCACAGCTGCAAAAACAACGACAACAACAAGAAAAAGTAAAAATCAAAAGAAGAGGCAGACAAAGTCGCAGACTGAAACGAAATTCAATTAAAAGGCAACAGCATAAAAGTGTGAAAATGCTGACATAGCCAAAAAGGGCTGCGGCTGTGGCTGAGGTTGTGGCTGAGACTACGGCTTTGGGCAGCGATCAGCACAAGCACACAGACACACACACAGACACACACGCTAACACACACATAGACAGGCAGCGTCGCAGCGTCGCTTTTGTTGACTGTACAACGGGGCGTATACTCGTTTTTTTCGGCTTGCGTGCTTTCTACAGCCGTCAGCCAAATAATGTGTATACGTTTGTAGATTTTTTTTAATCATATTTGTTGTTATTGTGTTTGTGTTTGTTGTGCGCTTTTTACGCTTTCTACACCAACAATAACAACAGCAGCCGCAACAGCAGCAAACTCGCCACACTTAATTTGCATATTTTTGCACAACAAAAATCGTTGTGTGTTTGCCTGTGTGTGCTCTTGTCTGCATGTTAGCTGTCACGTTGACTATCTTTTTGGCTATTGTGCTGCACACACACACACACACACACTGAGACATGTTGTGCAGCAGCACCACGTCGTATGCGTAATATTGCATTTAAAGCGCATACAGCAACCAAATTTTTACTGTTCTTTTGTTTTTTACCCCGTTCTTTTTTCTAGCTGTTTCTGCTTAGCTACGTTTTTTAGTTTTTCGCTGATTTTTGATACAAAAAACGTAGATTTCATGCTTTTGTTTGTCGCTCGCTTTTGTTTACAAACGATATGCTGTTCCGCCAGACTGTCAAAAAATATATATGAGCATATACAGACATAAGTATGTACATATGTTTATAGGGTATATATGGCAAAATAACTTGTCATTGCGACGCTTGTTGATGATAAGCGTCGAATAATAAAGAAAAAACTGCGAGTGTACAACACAATAAATAAATACGCAAAATGAATAATGGAAAACTATGCAGAAATACATAAATACTCATAAAGAAAAGAAAATAGATTGTTTATAGCACTAAACAAATTGATCAGCTACCACAAATATTTTTCACTGCTTTTTAATTAAAATCTTTTTTCAGGCAACTATTTTTTTATAGTTTGTTTACCTGGTTATAAAAAAGCGAGATTTTAAGGCGCTTGAATAGACAAAAATAAAGACTACATGGAAATAAATAAAATATATAAAATATAAATGGAAATGGAAAGTAAACTTGTAATCAGATGTACGATTGCGAAATTCAATCATAAAATGATAAATTATTTATATATGAAATTCTTGGACAGTAGGGTTTTTCGACTCAATAAATCTTTAACAGCTGAACAGAGCTAAGTCTGATTCCAACCCATTTGCTTATTTTGAACTAGATCCTTTCTTGCTCTCTCTCTCTCTCTCTCTTTCTCTCTCTCTCTCTGTTGTCCTTTGCCACCCCTTTTGAGCACATGCACAGACCAGAGACTACCCCATTTATAAAATGACAAAGTATCTTGCATTTTGCTCTCTAACATTTACGCTCTCAATAAATTTGTTCACCCACCCCCTTTGCTGATCCCAAAATCGAAGCGTGCAACAGACGCGCTGTTAAATTGACAAAGGGGCTGACTGCAGCAGCAACAGCAACAGCAGCAGCTGCTGCTTGGCCATAATCATAAAACTAAAGGCCATCGAAAGCACGTAAAAGGTGTACGGTACAAGATACTAGATACTATATACACACACCCCAATTGACACAGTGACATTGAGGTAATTGCACTAAGGGTTGATTGGTTGAAAGCAACAATTGCATATAAAAATCATAAATGTATTTTCATTGGACTCTTTTAACTGCTAATATTAATGTATATAAATGCTCTTAGTCTTTAACTGCAGAACTATACTTTTGTTCTGGTTATCGTTTGTAAAGTTCGCCGACTTTTTTGTCTTTTCGCTTAGCTTAGGATTCGAGAAAAATGATGAGAAAAAAATCTCTTAAAAATTAGTTACTTAAAATAAACTATTCAATAAATATATATATATATATATATATAAATATATATATATATTTATATAAAATATATAAATATAAATAAATATATAAATATATATATATATATATATATGTATATTAAGCGGTGTTCTCGTAAGTTGGGTATGCATCAAGTTTTTAAATGTTACAAATAATGGTATCTATATATATATATAAATGTAACTAGATTTAATTTGGAATTTGAGTATGCGTTATTTTTAAATTGCATAATTCATGACTGACAATTTATTCGCTTCATGTTCATGTTTCATCAAATTACATATTATTATTTGCATACATCAAACATTTTATTATGCACAGCAACAACTCTTAAAATTGACTTGTTGCTGTTCATGTGGAGAGGTACAGTTATTGTATACAATTCTATAAACATTCAAGTCAAAATGTCGTGGTTTTATACAAAATATCTTTCAAAATCCACAACGATTCAAGTTAAATGGTATTTCAGTTGTTCTTTGCTTTCGTTCTTCTTTCTCAGAAATGAACATTTTACATTGTTTCTTAAAGTAATTTATAATTTATCGTTTGACTGTTTGTCTATACAAAAATGATTATGTGTATATATATATAAACTCTTTGCAGTCTCTTTCTTGTTTTTTTTTTTAGTTATTAATTTTTTGTTAGTTTTTTCATACAATTAATGCTTTTAAAACGTAGTCTTTTATGTTCGTAAATGTTAATTAAATGCAAAAAAATATGTTACCTTGGATGGTTCTTCTTCAAAAAAGTTTTCTTCATTATAATAATAAGTCTGTATACATCGAGAATACTTAATCCCTGCAAAATTGAAAATCTTATAAAGAATGCGTCGAAATCGTCGTCTCCAGTTCTGCGAGGTGTACACTAGGCTACAGAGTTTCAAGTACAGAGTTGCATCTTAAGCTAATGAGTAAGAATTGTGGATTGGAGTCTGATAAGTCTTTAGATTTCCGCCTGCTGTCCGACAACCGTAAAATAGCTTGTGATCTTTCGATTAGTCTTCGTCTTGCCATTGCCGGACATATCGTCCGCTGCTGAGCCGCTGGACAGCGCATTTTCCTTCTCCAGCGTGATCTCCTCATCATCATCATCGTCATCCCCTTTGGCCGGCTCCACTTGCATGGAGACCGTGACCGAAACCTGGGCACAGCCCCCACCCGTGCCGGCGCCCGCATCAGCTGCCAGCTCATCCAGGTTGTGCTTGCTCTCATCTGTTGTTGCCAGCGCCGGCGGCGACTCCTCGGCAATGTCGTTGAGCAAGCTACGCTTCAGCTCATTCAACAGCTTCTCCTGTGCGGCGATCTTCTCTTGGAGCTTCTCGCGACGCGGCCGACGCGTCACGGGCTTCGATTTG
The DNA here is from genome assembly GCA_035041545.1 of Drosophila colorata. Taxonomy (NCBI): domain Eukaryota; kingdom Metazoa; phylum Arthropoda; class Insecta; order Diptera; family Drosophilidae; genus Drosophila; species Drosophila colorata. Next base: position 3,281,312 of record JAWNLD010000154.1, read on the forward strand.
GTTGCATCCGGCGACGGTTGCGCCGCCTGCGATTCGCTGGCCGCTTGTCCGCCGTGCTCGCGCTGCTGGTGACGCAGCAGGTTGACGCGCGAGGAGTAGCCGCGCTGACAGGAACTGCAGCTAAACGGTTTCTCGCCTAAAAACAAAGAGAGGGGGTTAAGTCAACTACAAAGGTTGCTCGCTGGTCACGTCCACTCACCCGTGTGCCGGCGCATGTGCACGCGCATGTCGATTTTGCGGGAGAAGCGCTTGTCGCACATCTCGCATTGGATGGGCTTGTCGCCGAGATGCGTGCGCCGGTGCACGATGAGATTCTGGCGGGCGCGAAAGGCCTTGCCACAAAGGTCGCAGCTGTACGGCTTCTCGCCGGTGTGCACGCGCACGTGAATGGCCAGATCGGAGCTGCGCACGAATCCCTTGCCGCAGCGCTCGCACTTGTAGCGCCGATCGTTCTTGTGATGGCGCATGTGCAGCGCCATATCCTGTTTGGTGGCCAGCGGCAGGCCGCACAGTTCGCACTTGAACGCCTTCTCGGTGCGATGGCGCAACTGATGCTCGGACAGGCGCATCTTCAGCCGGAAGGCGCGTCCGCATTGCCCGCAGACGTGCGGCTTCTCGCCGGTGTGCAGACGCAGGTGATCCTGCAGCCGCGAGAAACGCTGAAAGCCCTTGCTGCAAAAATTGCATGTGTGGATGGCTCCGTTACGTTGGGATTCCTCGGATGACTCGCGTTTGATGGAGGCCGCGGCGTGGCTGTCATCCGTGGAGCTGTTGTGCGGCGTTATGCTCTCGGCATCGGAGTCGGTCTCCTTCTGCTCCTCCAGCTCGTCGTCGTCCTCATCCTTCACATCGACCACGTAGTCCACATAGCTGCGTGCCTTGCGCGCCCGCCTCGGCTCCACTTCCTCTTTGATCTCCTGCTGCTGCTCCTTGTCTTGCTTCTGCTGCTGTTCTTTGTTCTCTTCTTCCTGCTCCTTCTTCTTTTCCTGCTGCACCTGCTCTTTGTCTTCCTTTTTTCGCTTTTGCTGCGGCTGCTCTTTTTCTTCCCCTTCCTTTGCCTGCTCCTTATCTTCGTCTTCTTGCTTATCCTCTTGCTCCTGCTGCGCTGTCTTTTGTGGCTTGCGTCCTCGCTTGCGCTTGCCATTGCTGACTGTAGCCAGACTTTCCTGCTGTTCTTTCTCCTGCGCTTTTTCCTGCTGCTGCTCCTGCTTTGGTTTCTCCTCCTTTTTGCGCTTGCGTCCTGCTCGCTTTCCCACCGGCAGCTTTATGATCATCTTGTTGACCTTGGGACCGCGCTCGGCCGCAATTTCCTCCACCATAGCGCTTATCATTGCGAGATCATCTTTGTCGGCCGCTTCCTTTTCTGGCGGCGGCGTTTCCGGCAGCTCCAGCGCCTGCACCTGCACCTGCAGCTCCACCTGCGCCGCCTGAGCGGCACATGGTATGCTGACCATGGGCTCGCTGGGCTCCTCCTTGGGCACCAGCAGCTTGAAAATGCCATGCTTCTCGCTCAGATGCTGTTGCAGTTCCTTGCCCTGGTCGAACGCCGCCTTGCAGGCGGAGCAGCGCAGCTGCTGCTCAGCTCCGACCAAGAGCAGCTGCGCACAGCATTTCAGGTCGCTCAGCTTGAGGCCATCGCTCAGCTCCAGCGGCGGTTCCAGCTTAATGGGCTCATCGGCGCTCGCTTTGCTCCTCGCCCGTTTGCTCTCCGCCGGCTCCGCCAGCTGGTGCTCTCTGTGCCAGTGTTGCGAGAGCGCCGACGCGTCGCCGTAGAGCAGCGAGCAGTTGGCGCAGCTGTAAATGAAACGATGCGCCTTCTCGTCCGCATGTATTTGGGCGGCCACAGCGGGCGATGGGGCGGGGACGGAGCCGGAGACAGCTGCGGGGCTATTTGAGTTTTTGCGTTTGTTTTTGTTTTTCTGGTTTTTGTTGTTGTTTTTGTTTGTGCTGCCCGGCGGACGCCCACGCGGCTTGCGCGACGCCGGCAGCGGTTGCTGCTGCTGCTGCGCCGCAGCCGTCGCTTTACCGTTACTGACCTGCGACTTGGCCGCGGCTGCGGCCGCCTTCATATCGTCCAAGCGTATACGCTGCGCCTCCAGCTCGGCCTCGTCCTCGCTGTCGATTTGCAGCACCACATCGTCGGCGTCGTCGTCCAGCAAAATGTCCTCCTCTTCGATGTCCAGGTCCGATTCGGAGTCCTCGTCCGATTCGTCCGTGTCGTCTGTTGCGCAGCGCAGCGACGCAGCTGCGACGGCCGCTACTCCATTATGTTGTGTCTTTTTTGTTGTCGCTGCTGCTGCGCTGCTGCTGCTCAGCTTGAGCGCTGTCGGCATCGGCACATTTGTCATTTTTAACATGTCACAGCACGAAAAATGAATTGTTTGCGTTTTTATATTAATTAATTCCACCTTTTTTCGTTTCAATTATTGCAATTATTATGATTTTGAGAGCACGGGCAACGCGCACCACTGAGGCCACTACAACAAAACTAAATCCACTGACGCCGCTGGCAGATTTTTTTAACGCACACACTCTCTCGTTCGCTCTTTCGCTCTCACGCTCTGCGTCTCTTTTGTTCTTTGAGCGCGCAGTATTGCCAGATGGCGTTTGAGTGAACTGGGTTCAGTAAATCGTGCTGCCATACAATAACAAAGGAGATCATTATTGCCACCCTGTTCAGATCTTGATAATTTAAACCCAAGTGGCAAGACTGGCACTGCATATAAAATGTTACTAACATAATACTGTTAATTTTGTTGTTGATATCAGCCGCTGCTTTGCTCGTGAGTGTGTGATCGACTGGGCAGCATCGTTTAGGTATCGATGCTAAGTCGATTGCTTATGCACAATCGATAGCAGCAGAGCAGCGACCAATTTACGATCTGAGCAGCTTGCGATAATCTAACGGAAATGTAAACACATTTAGGCGCGCTGCAGCTGCTGCTTACCCCGGCTAATGTTGTTTTGATAGATATTTGACTCTTGTTCAACCACATTTGGCAGCCGGGCCAAAATTGTTGCGTATGCGGCTCACGCGCTCAATTGGCACGTTTTAAGTGCTGCCTCCAGTGCATATTTTGGTGTTATTTTTCTTCGTTTTATGCGGGTTTCTTTAGTCGTAGTCTTGTTTTTTGTTTTTTTTTTGGCACTACTTCGTGGTTAACCGTTATGCACACACACGCACATAAATAGCAGCCCCGGCCTATTGTGTACATTTTTTTTCTTTTTTTTTATCGAGCACTCCGTGTGTACATTGTTTGGCCGCATTTTGCTACGGCGGGCAACATGTGCAAAAGTCAATTTGAAAATTACGGCACTGACTGGCTGCCCCCTTCAACACGCCCCACTACTAAACAGCCTGCCTGCCTGCCTGCCAACTGGTGCTTTGTGGTCCACTTTTCATTGTGCTGCCGCCGCTGCCGCCGACGCACATAAACAACGTGCTACGACTCCGGCGTGAACCCCTCTAACCCCGGGCTGCACCCATCGGCAAGTTGTTTATATTGTTTTTAATAACATTTAACGCTGTGGCAACATGTGCGCTGTGCACTGCATAAATTACTCTAAATGCCTATGCGGCATTAAAAGTCAAATATTTTTTTGTTTTTTCCGGTCTTGTGACCCACACACAAAACTATATGAAATTATTTAAAAATAATACAGAAGGTTTGCAGTTCAATTATAGCAAAAATGAAACAAGTATTATTTGAAACGTTAGAAGTTCAGAGTTCACCGAAATCAATATTATTTTATAACTGGCTGCAAAACACGGCTCGAATCAATGTCTTGCCCTTGGGTTCGGTTCGTGAACGTGAACGAACCCCGGTTTCGGTTTGAGCCTTGGTTCATCACATTTCATTAAGACTTAAAGAAAAATATTGTAATTATTGTTTAAAAATAAATTATTAATATTACTAGGGAAATATAAATTTATAGGGGCTGATATATTCCGAACTATAATTAAAACAAACCGTTTTTGAAAAAATATCTATAAATATAAATAAAAATATACGATTTAAAAAATATTTCAGGGCTTAAACTGCTTCGGCTTGAAAACAGTTTGCCGCCTTGATTTTGTTTACTTTACAAATTAACAAATTTATTGTCTCATAAATCTTTCAGCAGATGCAAAAACAATAGGGTTCCCATGTGGCTGTTTCCAGCCTTAACTAAATAAAGAATCTGTAATAAAATGAATTTTCATACCAAAAACATGCTGCATAATAATTAAAAAATATATGAGTAGTCTATATGCATATATAGATGCGTATATAGATTTATGCGACATATATTTCGAGACCTCAAAAACTAATTAAATAGTACACAAATAATATTTATAATTAATTAGTTTTCCTGCAACAAAAAAAGTGCAACTAGTATTGATTTTAACAAAATATGCGTTTTAAATTAAAAATGAATAGATAATAATGAATTAGCTCGTTTATCAGCAGCATCATTAGTATTGTCACCTAAATCTTTCAAAATTACCTTTCCAGAAATTATCTCAAAGGACACCAAGTAGCTAAATATTTGGTCATTGTTATCCTAAAGTTAAATTAAGTTTTTCTCTGTTTCATTTGTGATTTGCTCATTTTTCTAGTGACTATAAACGCATTGTGCGGGCGTCTTTGTGTCGGCGGGTTGGCCAAAAGTGAAATAACGGCACGGGAAATGAAATATTTGTGAACAAATAGACACACTTATTACATTTTCGTCCTGGCGGCTGCTGCTCCTCCTGTTGTTAATGTTGTTGTTGAATGCTTTTGGCGCGTGTTCGCTGCTCCGGCAATGTCTTCATGTCTTCATGTTGTTTGTTTTGTCCTTTTTATTTGTTGTTGTGCCTTTAACTGACATGCCGCAATTTTTCTTCATTTTTTCCCCACCGTGCACAGTGTCATGGGCAGGCTCCAAGATCCCTGAGATGGATGGGTTACTTTCCTAATAATTTAGCAGTTAGTTTTAATGCGCTTCGCCAACTAAGATGGGCGTGGCAAGCAAGCAACATTAGCAAATAAGACACCAAAAAAATAGAAACTCAGATAAATACAAAAAAATATGCTGATTATTCCAAAAATTAATTTTGTTCACTTTTATAATTAGGAATTTCTCTTGTTAAATTCTCTATACTTGCAACTATTTGCAGCTCATACAGAATTCGAGTCAATCGAACCGCAAACAACATCCTTTTGCCACATCCCATGTCCTGTCAGTCGTGCCAACATGTTCATAATCATTTCTCTTGTTTCCACAATGACGCAGCCAAAGAAAAACATTGCAATTTCCTCACAGCATGCGTTGTGGGGCAAACTCCGTAGCATGTTTATTTGGTTGCTCGTTGAGAGCTAGCAAAAAAAAATATTTGCATGAACATACCTTGAACAAGTTTAATTAGTTAAGCGAAGTGCCCAACCCCTTCGAAATCCCAACCAGACGCATAAACCTTGGCGTTTCAAGCGTTTGACATGAATCAGACTCCACTGGGAGGTATAGGTTGCAGTTAACGCCTACTGGCTAATCCCCCAGACATTGTCTGAAAGCCACAACTTCAAATATAAAGTTGGAGTTGCGATTTCGCCTTGGCTCCAAACGGGGGGGGGGAGGTCAAAGTATTTTGAAAGAAGCCTGGTGACTGGTGCCTGGTGCCTGAAACCTGGAGCGAGCAACTAACAGTAGTCATAATAATGTTTCAAGGCCGCCTTGGCCCCACATTGGGTAGAAATTTAAACGGCAATTTGGTGCCGTGTTTACCAACCCCAAGGACAAAGGACAAAGTACAGGCGAACGACAGCAGCAGCATCCAAAAAAAAAAAACGGTAGAGGCTTGTGGAGGCTTTTTGGGTTTGGGGAAGGACATCAACTGCTTACGTGCCTGGCAAGCATCACAGACCGCGAGCATCGACCCCACGCTCCACCCTGATATCCCCCTCAATGTGGCCGTTGTTATTCTTGCTTACGCCTGGGAGGCATGGCAATAGCCATGTCGCAGTTCACCAACATGGTCCTGGGCACGTCATTTTTGGCTGCTTGAGCTGCGTCGTTTGTTTTCGTTTTTTTTGCTTCTTCTTTCGGCTGCGGTGGTTTTGGCGCCCAAATCCACACAGAAACACATCGCCCCCAACATAAAGTGTGTTTAACTTTTCTTCTTTTTTGTTTTGTTTTGGTGAACGCCCAAATATCTTTGGCCTGCCTTAGGTTATGCTTTTTTTGCTTCCTGCTGAAAGCTGCCTGCCATTGCGTATAGTTGTTGTTGGTCCTGCCTGGCATCTCTATGACCTTTAGCATATTGACTAGTGAGGTCTTTTTTTTTTTTTTTTGGTGTCCATTTTGCTTTTGGCTTATAACTTGCGGCGCATACTTTATGCACAACGCACTTACACTTTGTGCCTTTCTCTTTTTATATACATACATACATACAGGACGTTTCATTCGTTTTACTGCTGCACTTCATTTTATTGTGGTGCTAAGCTGCGCTTGGGGAATTGAAATGCGCATATCCTTGGGGCTTATGGCGACAGACAGTTCATCAAATGAAGCTTTTAAGTGGCGCTCCCCATCGGCCCATAATTTAATATTCGATGCCCGCTTTAATACTGATGGAACGAAAAATTCAAGTGTCGCCAGTCAATTTTAATAAAATAGATCTTTAGATAGCCAGCCGCGCTGTTACTAAATCAAGTCAAATATAAAGTCCTTTTACCGCAATTACCAAAAGTCAATTGAAAATTACAAAAAAGGCTTAAGCTTGCTGAGCTGTTTGCACAACAGAGCAGCTTAACTGCGTCAGGTTGGGCTCACCATATGGTTAAACTACCCTAGTCCCCAACCCCTCAACCCCCCTTTCCTTTCCTACACACAAATGACAATGAGTTTCCATTTTGTCTGCTTTTGCTTCTGCCTTGTGTCCTGGGTGCATCATCAATTTAATTTCGTAAGCTTACAAAGCGTTGCATAAAAAATGAACGTCCGTTCATGTGGGTGTGAAAACGCTCCCAGCTTTTGAATTTGCCCCCCCACAGCCCGCACACAAAAGGGTGTGAAACGAAGCGTGCGCCATTTTCGTATGTTTTTTAAAGCCACCCAGCATGCGGCTAATCTTCAAAATCGTGTTGCACGTCTCTAAACGCTTGCCGCATCAACAGTTTTCTCCGCTCTACTAGCCGAGGGCGGCTTGCTGACTCACCTCCAAGCCAGACAGGGGGACATTGAGTATTTGCCCCCAACACAAACAGGGCAATTGCAATACAAAATTTCGTTGCCTACTTTTAAGGGTTGTACGCAGCATGCATATATCCGCCGGCGAGAGTTTTTGGTAGCTTTTAGCAAAATTTTGCGACATTTAAACATAAAAATTTCATTAATGTACAGTGTACATAGGTAGAAGGGGAGTTGGATCGTCCCAAAGGTACTGCAGAATTGATTTGGTAATTTCGATTGTTTTTGTCTTTTTTTTATGTTTTAGGTTTTTTCCCGCACGGATGTTGTTTAAGTTTCGCCTGCATATTGAGAGTTGAAATCAGGGCGCAGGGGTGGGGCGCGTGGCATAGCTGCAAGGCCAATTCACAACTGCGTGCCCTTTGTTTTAAATTGTGATTTTAATCCGAAATGAACAACGATTTTCGATAATCGGATGTGTCGATATATCGAAAAAAAAAAAAAGATTATCGAGTTGAAATTGGAAAACAGCGCTAAACATTGATATATCGATCAATTCAATTTCAATTTTCTTTTAACATCACTAAAGCAAAGTTTGCGTTCTTTATGGCTGATTCAGCTTTAGCTGATCAAAGGTCTTTTTTTTTATAAGAATCAATCGAAATATCGTAAATAAGATTATCGAGCAAAAGTGGACAAATTCGATACATCGATGTTTCGATTTTTTTTTAACATTTGTTTTAATTCTCTGACGTTTTTGCTGCTTTCAGATCGGGCCAATCATAGCGATGCCAACATTGAGGTCTGTCGCCACTGCCCGCCTGAATATGAAGCCGAATCGCTGCCCTCCTATACGATTGTCTCGGGCCTGCCCACCTACGATGATGCTCTGGAGGAGTTCCGCAAGGCGGGCATTATCCTTACGCCCGCCTTTGTGCCCGTCATCAAGATTTTTGAGAGCCTCAACAATGAGGCTGGCGGGGCCAAGGATTCGGCCGTGGCTTACAGCCTAGTGGAGACGACATCGAACGCTGCCAGCGAGGCCAATTTGGACAACATTTCGCTAACCTCCATTACGTGCAATTGTGGTGCTGTTAGCGGCGGCTCCTCGCCGACCGGCACACTGCCCAGCTACACTGCGGCGATGGTGGCTGCCGGCGCCAGCGGGACACCGCACAGTCCACAGATCATCGAGCTGTCGCCGGAGCATCTGGCCTCGCTCTCCTCGAAGCACCTGTCGCTGCAGATCTCATTCAACAATTCGCTGCGCCGCCGCTCCCGCTCCACGATGCGCAATCATTTGCTGCGCTCGCGCGCTGTGGGGAACACCGCCGGCCTGGGTCCCATTGAGACAGCTCTGGCACCGCCAGCAGCCGCGTGCGGATCGGCAGCAGCTCCGTCTAGAGATTGCCATGTGTTGCCGTCCATCCATCGGTCGAACTCGTCGGTGTCGCTGTCCAGCGAGCGCCAGCTGCTGGATCAGCGCTTGAGGCATTTGCATCATCGTGGCTCCTTGTACTGAGGAGCGCTGCAAATGCGAATCACTCAAATTTCAATTACTTAACTCTTAGCTGTAAGCGACAACAACAAACAAACCAACTGATCTATCAAATAATAAACTGTTAAATAAACTGTAATATAAATGTTGTATTTAAAAAGTAATCAACTTGTTTTTAAAAATGGGCAAGGAGAGTAAAATTAAGTTTTTTGTTTAATGGAACAAATTTGTTATGCCAGAAATTCAAAAAATATGGCTAAGAAAATTAACGCATTTCATACAAATTAAATATTAAGAAGTAAATAGAAATTCAGAGTTCTCAGTTTCGATTTTTTGCTTAAGCTTAAGCAACATTAAATGTAGGGATTATAGTGCAATATTGAGGGGTTTTTTAGTATACTAAAAGTACTATCACTAGCCGAGTCGATTTAGCCATGTCCGTCTGTCTGTCCATTTGTCCATCCGTCCGTCTGTATGAACGCGTCGATTTCAGGGACTACAAGAGCTAGAGAGCTCACTCTCTCTCCCCACTCACTCTCTCCCCCTCTCCGGAAATCTGCAAATTTTCTCTTATGAGTTTTTGTTTCTGAGCCGATAGAAGATTTACTGGTCAAATGCAAAAACACCCTTCTATTCGATTTTCAAGAGTTCAGGTAAGGTTTATATATTTTGGCATTATTTGTAGTTAAGTGCTTAGACTGTTATATAGTCCATTATCCCTCTGTCATTTATTTTCCACTCTCCCCCCAATCTCTCTCTCTATCTCTCTCTCTTTCCATTTCTCTCTCTCCCTCTCTCTCTCCCTATCTCTCTCTATCTCTCTCTCTATCTCTCTCCCTATCTCTCTCTATCTCCCCATCTCTCTCCGTCTCTCTTTCTTTCCATCTCCCTCTCTCCATCTTTTTTCTCTTCTTCGCTCTCTCTTACTTGTTCTCTCTCAAAATGCTTAAGTTTTTTTTCACTACAACGAAAAATTCAAGTTTAAAAACTTAAATTGCCTGAGCTCAGAAGCTACATAAATGAGAATACGCTACAATACGAAGATATTCTTACTCCTTATAAAAAAAAGGCAACAAAAAAGGCAGAAAATATTTTTCTATAAATAATAAATAAATTTTATACTTTGCAAAAACTTGAATGAATATGTTGTAGAAAATCTGGTTCTTAGACCGAACCTCAAGACTAGGCAATAGTTCGCATCTTAAACCGAACCACTAATATTTTATATATTCCTAAAAAATATAAATAACAATAATAATAAATTAAAATAAAAAATAATTAAGTCGAACAGGTGCTCCAAAATCAATTTATGTGTCAGTTTAGCTGAACTTGCCTAAGCTTGGATAGCTTTCACTCTTCTCGTGAAATTGCCCGTCGTATCTGTTTATCAAATTTGACGTGGCACAGAATTCGAAGAACATATCACCAAATAAATAAACTTTGAGCTGCTTTTCAGCCATTTCAAAGGCAGTTCATCAAACAGAACGAAAAACAGCCGGCCTGGCGAATAACAAATGGAAACTTTGCTTGCCGCTTGCCATGGCAACCGATTTTCGCTTGTTTTTGGACGCCGACGGCTCTTGGTGACTTTTCGCTGGAGTTTCGCGTTGACGATGAGCGGCACAACACGCACCGGCCTGGTGCCCACGCCGAAGCGCCATATCAGATTTGTCAAAAAGGTAAAGAGCAGAACACATTTAATGCCGTAGAAGTTGCATCTAATCCGACGCCCACAGCGCAAGAATCCGCATGCTGGGGACTCGCGAATGCCGTTGAAATTTGAGGCGCAGCCGATGCCGCTTTCGCTGCGTCCCTTTGGCGGGCTATTCAATCCCTTTGCCAAGGGCTGTTCGGTGCTCTGCAATCATCCAGCGCCGCCGGCCGTGAAGGATGTCATAAACCAGCTGAAAACATCGCTGGCCATTGAGGGCAAGAGTCCGGCGCAGCTGGGTAAGGAGAAGCCGCTGGAGGAGCAGCTGCAGCTGCAACCGCATGAGGCGGACAACATACCGGAGGATCTGTTTCGTCGGTATGCCGAAACCGATTCCAGGCCCATGACGCCGACGCCAACCGTGACCAGCATTCATACGCGCACCAGTGCCGGCTCCTTCTATCGGCGCTGCATTACGCCGGAGTGGGGCAAGCATGAGAACATACAGCGCAAAAAGATTATATTGGATCTGCGGCGCTCGCAGTCGCAGGAGACGCTCTACTGGAAGCCCAGTTCGGAACTAACGCAAAGCGGCATCGAGGAGGGCAAGAAACCGAAAAGTGCGGGCGCCAACGAGGACAAGAAACCCCGACGACAGCCGTCCAGCGAGCAAAGGCCGAAATCCTCGCTAGGCACAGCCACGCTGGCACCGGGCGTCGATCAGCACGCCGAGCTGGAACCGAAGCCGCCCAAGACTTGCATCAATGAGCACGACATAAGCGACGAGGATGCGCGACGTGGCAAAAAGCGCAAGAAACTGAAGCCAACGCAGGGTGCGTAAAGGATACGCATTAAATTTGTAATAGTGTACAAAAGATTTCTTATTTTCTTTTCTCCTTCCAGCCACCACCACGTTCCATTTGAGCGAGGATCCGGAAACCCAGGTGGCGACCCTGGGACCCGATTCTCTGAACGCCAGCACCAGACCCAGCCTGATACCCAACTCGGTTGGTCTGCTGCCCAAGGACAAGCGCGAAATTGACCGGGAGCCGATTCTACTCAAGGGCAGTTTCCTAACCGACGAGGCCTTTCAGGCGCTCAAAACGGATCTTACCGTGGACCTAATAGAGAACACCTTTGGCAGATATGTGAGTATAATCAGAGCATCTAAAATGCTTATAGTTAACTCTTCATTTAGCTGAATCGGGCGCTGCGTGAGGCCATCAAATACATGCCGAAGACCGTGCACAAGGCGCCGGAGGATGTGGACAAGACAACGGTTAGCTCGAGCTCCAAAATGCCACGCAAGTTCTCCAAATCCGCCACGCGCTTCGATGTGCCCATGGATCTGTCCATGCTAAAGAGTTTGTATAAGTTTTCCGTTTGTAAAACATTTTTGTGGTGAACTTTCCATATGTGCAGCCATGACGCCGTGGGATTACCTAAGCAAATATGTGTGGGTCTCACAACAACGCAAGCAGCTCTACAAGCGCGTCTTTCTCAAGTATCTAAGTCGCTGTGAGGAACCGGAAACGGAACTGACACTGGGCAACGAGGAGGCGCCGCTCGTTGAGTACAAGGAGCGCACAATGTTGTGGCGCAGCTTGCCACAGGCTCTGGAGGATGTACTGGAGTTTCATGGCACCGAGAAAAATGTGAAAAACACACTTACCCGTTTGGGCTACAAGCAGGAGGCCATTGGCACTTTGGACTTTCGCGCCTGGTGCGGCATTGTGTCCTTTGCCGAGCGCTTGGCGCTGTCGAATCCCGCTTGCAGCGATGATGACTCGTGTGATGAACTGGAGAAGGCTGACTTTAATAGCATGGAGCAGATAATTGATCAGTTCGAAGTACCGAAAAATCTACGTGAAATATTCAAAATTATTCGTGTAACACATAAACTGAAATATTAAATGCATTTTAAGTAGTGCGCACAAATATAAACGATAACTAACTCGTTATCGATAAGTTCAAGCTTTCTGCCATTCACCAGCTACGGTCACACAAACAGCTGTTGCTGCAATAAGAAATCGATACTTTTGTAGACATTAGAGGAAGTTTGTTTGCTTTTCGCTAAATTTTTTATAATTAAATTAAAAAGACGTGACAAAGCTGCAGCATGGCCACGCTAGAGGATAAATTACTGGGCGAGAAACTGGAGTACTACTGCAGCAGCAGCGAAGGCGAGGACAATGGCGACGAGGGCGACGATGAAAAGGGCGCTCGTGGAACTGGCGCTGGCTCCGGTCTGACAATCAACACAGATCCAAATGCAGCACCTGCGGGCGGTTTTCGCCAGCAAGGCTCAACCAATACGGGGCCCAAGGGCGTTGTGCAGGACTGGCAGCGTTTCAAACAACTCGAGGCGGAGCGCCGCGAGGAAACGGAACGCCAGCGCTTGGCACTAGCCAACAAGCTGAGCATGACCACTGCGACAGCCGCCGAGGATGAGGAGCGCAAACGCCAGGAGGAGCTAGACGCTGAGTTTGCGGAACTGATGAGCGAAGACTTTTTGCAGCAATATCAAAAGCAGCGCATGGCCGAAATGCTGCGCCAAACGGGACACCATCAACAATTCGGGAAGGTGCTGCAACTGGGCACCCACGAGGAGTTCCTGTCCTGCGTTGAGCAGGAGAATAAGCACACCACCATCATTATACACATCTATGAGCGCAACCAATCGGCCTGCGGCACGCTAAACAAGTGCCTGGACACGCTGGCCAGCGAGTATCCGTCCATTAAGTTTGCTAAGATCTGCAGCTCCGTGGCGGGCATGAGCCGTGATTTTCGCACCAAAGGCTTGCCCGCTTTATTGGTGTACAAGGCCCAGGCGCTGATTGGCAACTTTGTGCGGCTAACCGATGATCTGAGCGATGACTTTTTCGCCTCCGATGTGGAAAGTTTCCTCATCGAGCACGGCATTATAGTGGACAAGGCCTTGTACAACTGAAGCTAAAGATCAGATTGTGAATTTTATAGATTAAGCTAAAAAGAGCTGACCAAATAATGTGTTCGCAAGTCTTGCATTTAAGCAGATCGCACTTAATTCTTCAGTTTGTAAGTTCAATTAGTTTGGTTCACAAATGTTTGAATTTTAGTTATTTATTTTCCCATTCAGTAATTAGTTACATTATATGTATGATTCTTGAAATCTTGTATACAGTTTTTGTGCAACTTTTTTTGTAATGAGGAAAAACATAGAATGTCAATTTATTTTCGTTTATAGTAGTATATATACAAAAGCCAATTTTTTTTAAAAATATATTTAAAAAATGTATTCGAAATGCATTCGCAGCAGATATACAATGTGTCGATGTATTACATCTATGTGGAACAGATCCTGCACACTTGATACGGTAATTCATTTTTGTTTTTCATCATCAATCATATACAATAAAAATAAGATATATAATATTTAAGGGCTAATGAATGTACTTCACTCGGAATCGTACTATGTAAGATTTATACATATACAATATACATATATTTATATTTATATAGCTTATAGCCTAACATAAACGGGCAATATAAAAATTATGTTGATAATAAAAGTTTTGCTAATCAACAAATTGGTGTTGCTTGGTATCTTTTAACTTTTTAGTTGGGTTTTTTAAGAGCTCCATTACATTGGCTTCATACTATGTATGAAATGGCCAATATAAAATTTGTTTAAACTTTAACTAAGCCTAATTACATATACGTATGTATAAATTCAAGTTTTGTTTTTGTTTTTTTTTTCGAACAACAAACACATTTTGTAGCACAGCGAGGAAATTTCAACTTCGATGGATTTTTCGCACAATAAAGCGAAAAATCAGCAAGTTTTTAGATGGATAAGGCTAGGAAATGTTACAGATTCGGCTTTAGGGAGAAAGTGAACGGGCAGTGAAAGAGTTTGGGGTTTGCATTATGCCGATGATAATGACGTACTCTTCAGTTGAGGTTCCTTTACTTCAGTAAATTGGCTTAAACTGGGCAAGTTCTTAAGTCTGTGATTGGTTTGTTGTATATAATTCTAATGTACACATAATTCTTATGAAAATGTTTTCACTTCTGCACCTTTACTGTGGGTTGTGGTGTTGCCTAGCCTCGATCGTATTGCTCGAGCTGTGCTAGTTTTAGTTATTACATATATAAATATATAACATATATCTTTTGGACACACAGACATTAGCTATAAATATATTACAACTTTCTTTTAGAATTTTCTTGAAAATTAAAACTAAAATTTAAATTCTATAAAATTATATATACATGGGTTTTTATAAGTATGTGTATTTATAGTATGCATATTCCATATATATACATTTTTTTTTTTCATTTTTCGAACTTGTTTGTACTATTACGTATATAATAATATTGAGTTTTAGTTACGATGCTAACATTGTTGAACTTTTCATTTGATTGCAGGGCGAGTCTTTGCTTCAAAAAACGAGCTTGAAAACATGGAAATCTATGATAATATATTTACAATAATGAATCGGTTGGCTGTTTTATGTGTCGTTGTTTTTGTTATTATTTCTGTTTATGCTTAGGTAGAACGTTTTTAAAAAAGAAATGCACCTAGCCTAAGATTTATTTTGACAATGTTTACGAGCGCTTTGAATTCGGTTAAAAAAAATGTAATTGATTAATTTTAAATAGAGATTCTTGGCTACAAAAAAAAAGAAGAACAATCAAATATTCGAATAAGTTTACAACAAAATAATGCATTAAATTTCATTTCGTAGAATTTTTTTGCTTTTAGTGTTTTAGTTTTCTCAAATAAAATTTGGCAATTTGTTGCAATATCCGTTAATTTGTATCGTTATAAACTAAAGAAAATCAGCCTTTTCTTGCTATACACATAAATACATTTACATATATACCATATAGATGTGTTTAGGTGTGTGTGAGTGTGTGTGTGTGTGTTTACCCGCTAATAAAATTCCATTTAAAATTGAATTAAACGCTAGTCAAATGTTGAATGAATTAAATCGTTTCTGAAATGTTGCTTGAGCCTGCGTCGCTTGCCTCCAACTTGACATCCTGCTCGTGGCCTACTCGCTGCTGCTGTTACAGCCGCGGCGGCTTGAAGCTCAACGTTGTGCTGCACTCCACGCTCAGCTGATGCTCCATGGTGTCCATTTTGTCAAAGTCCAGGCTGCCACAGTCCGCTATAGAATTGCGGACCGATGGCGGCTGCTCGGCACCCGGCAACAGACCCACCAGCAACAGCGGCTTGTTTAGCGGCGCTGCGCCGGCGGCAACTGTTGCTGCTGTCGTCGCACTGCCGGTCAGCTGCTCGTTGCTGATGCTGTTGCTGCTGTTGCTTTGGCTGCCCCCGATCTGCTTCTCCTTGTGGCGTCGCAGCGATGAGCGCAATGGATACTGGCGTGGCACGTTGATCAGCAGGCGGCGGGTGTTGCTATTGGGATTGCTGCTGCTGCTGCTGCTGTTGGGATTGCCGATGATGTTGGGCCGACGCGTTGTGTACTGTATGGACTCGGCGCTGTTACTCAAACGGATGTTGCCAACTAATTTATGTGGATTATATACACAGGTTACGCATTGCATTTATGTATATACATCGGATGGCGGAGGAGAGAAAGAAGAGAAACGAAAAATAAAATTTGTTCGTAAGTTAAACGGGGCTGCATAAAGAACAGGGCTAATAACTTGTTTTAATTATGGTTTTAGTTGGATGTTTGTTTGGTTGTTGGTACTGCTAATTGTTGTTGTTGTTGCTGTTGATCTTGTTGTTGCTGCTGCGGGCGTATTGCAATTTATTTGCTAACAGACAAAAACAACTCAAAAATACATAGAAAACACATACAAGTTACATATAAGACACAGAGTGGGTTTTTTTTTGTTTTAAAAGTTAGTATAGACAAATAAAAAATAACAACAATTACACAAGAAATATATAAAAATGTGTCTGCGTGTGATAAATGTGTGGTGTGTGTGTCATGTGTGAGTGTGTGTGTTTACATAAATTTTTTAAATGTCATATACAAAAAAAAAGTGGGATAAACAAACAAAAAAAAGCTCTTAACATTTCTTTTAACAAAAATTTAATAAAAAATGCATATATTTATTGAATACAAACAAAAGTCAAATTGTTTACACATAAAAAGCAATAAAATAAATACGAAGTTAATGCTTAAACAAATTTAGCGCACGCTTTCTATATACACATTCAAAAAACATTATAACAATTAAATAAGTTTACATATCATAAAAATTATAAATAAATATTGAAAGTATAAATATTTAGATAAAAAAAGTTCTCTTTATATATGCAAGTAAAAATTTAAACAAAGCAAAACAAATTTGTTAACATGCAAATGATTTATTGAATTAATTTTTAGTTGAATGAGAATCAACAAAAAAATCAGATATAAGATGTTTAATTTTAGTTCAGATATTAACTCTGAGGCTAAAATTATGTTATATCTTATTATTCTACAAAATCATCGCAGAGAGAGTATATATGAAAAATTTCGCATATTAAGTTCCCATTAATCACAAAATTAATAGAGTTAAGGCGAAGTAGTCAGTTTTTAATATTTTTGATACCATATTCAAAAATATAAACCGAAAAAATGGAATCTTTTCAAAAATTAATGGGTTTTGGATTCCAAGTTATCATTCATTATCATAGCTGACATAACTGGTCAATTAATTACGGATTTCATTATAAGTTTGTATTAAAAATTAATTTACAATTTAAATATGATGCATGATAAACACAAATGAGAAATAGTAATATATTAAATAATTAACAACATTCATCATGATTATTGCTTGGACAGATTTCACTTGAAAAACAAACATTCGAGAACAGAGCTCAGATATAATTGAACTAATTCCTAGCATGTTAAACATATTTTAATGTTAGTTGCAATATTGCAAGTCATGTCAATTTCAACAGGGATGCAGTTGCTACAAAAAAGGACATTCCACTTGCGATATGTTTCATTCATTTCGGTTAAGTGATGATTTTACAAATGAAAAACATGAAATCAAAGCGTTTAAATGGTTTTAAAACAAAAAGTCCAAAACATTAAAAATGACTGTGACAAGGTTGTTGTTGTTGTTGCTGTTGTTACTGGCATGACTGTTGTTGCTGTTGCCGCCAATGTTGCTGGTACTATTGTTGTAGTTGTTGTTATGATTGCTGATGCTGTCGCGCTGCGTCTCAAACGACTGATACAGCGATAAAGCGGACGCATCGCTGTTCAAACGCAGGCGCTGACGCAGACGCCGCTGCTGCTGCTGCTGTCGATGCAACATGAGGGGCGTGGAATGGCGCAACAGCAGTGACGTCGGCTGCACATGTTGCTGCAGTTCGTGTGCCTGCAACGTGTGCAACACGCGGCCATCGAGCGAATCGCAGTCGCTGTCAGAGTCAACGTTGTTGCCATCAGCAACACGCTCAACAACAACACCAACAGCAGCTGGCAAATTTTGTGTGGAATAGTAGCAAGAATTGTTGAGTGTTTCGTGTAGATAAAAGCTTTGGGCATGCTGCCGTTGTTGCGGCTGCAACATGTTGCTGCTGCCTGTGTTGCTGTTGTTGCGATTTTTGTTAGGCTTTAGCTCGCCAGCGTGTGCGTTGGTGAATTGTTGGTGATTGTTGGTTAGTGCTGCTTCCGCTTTATAACTACCCGAATTGGCGTCCAGCAGCAGGCGACGCTGTTGCTGCTGCTGCGGAGGCCTCAGCAGACCCTTGGAATGTATGTGTTGCTGTTGTTGGTGTTGCTGCGATGCCTGCTGCTGACGACTGTAGCTGTAGCTGTCCTGGGTGTCCATCATGTCGTCCAGCTGCGGCTGCTGCTCCCGTTCCCGCTGCTGCCGGCGATAGAAATGATAGAGGAGCGCCGCCTGGCTGCGCTCCGCATCGATGTCAGCAGCTCCACCGACGCCGGCAACAGTTTGACGCATGTCGCGCGTGCTGCCGCCACCCAAGTAACCAGCGGCGGCGGCCGCGGCCGCTGCCAGGCAACAGTTGCTGCATGTGTCCGCCGGCAGCTGCAGCGAGACGACCGCATCCCGTGGCCCCAAGAACCACTCGGAGCGGGTGCGCATGCGTGCGGTTTGGCGCTCATGGACCTAACACATTTGTGTGATTTATATTTTGATTTTTGCATGGATTTTGTTTTGTGTTGTTGTTGTTGTCATGTGTCGTCGTTGTGGTTGTTGTTGTTGTTGTTGTTGTTGTTGTTGTTGTTGTTGTGGTGATGTGTAGTTGTTTTTGGGGAAGACGGGGATTCAAAAATTTCGCATTAGAGTTTTGGCATTTGAAGTTTTGATTATTTGTTCATGGTTTAATTTTCTTAAGCTCAATTTTAAATTTGTTTTCCTTAATTTTAAAACTTTTCAAGACATTTGCAGATTTTTAAAAGAAATTAAATAATTGAAAAAATATAAAGTACAAATAAAAGTTGACGTAATTAAAAAAAAATATTGGTTGTTAACAATATAAATTATAAATATAATTATTTACATATGTTTAAAGGCAGCAGCATAGAGCAGCAGAAAAAAGTGCAGTAAAAATATAATTTGAGAACATAAAAAACATTAAGGGTATTCACTGTAGGTACTATTAAATAAGCTTACAGTTATAAACTGAAATAGTTGGCAGTGGCAATAAAAGAAATATATATAATATCGGTTATATATATTATATAAAAACGATTTTGATTTTCTATATGCCAATGTAAATTTATACTTTTTTGTCTATCTGTGAATACCCCTACTATAATTAACCAAATACAATTTAAGCACACAAACTGCTAAGCAAAATTGCAGTTAATAACAATTTGGCATAAATAATAGAGAGCCGCAAATAGCGTTTGTTTTTTTTAAGCACATCTTGTGAAATATATAAATATTAAAAAAATGTAAAACAAAGAAGAAATTTCATATGCAGTTGAGGCGTTTCCGTGTGTGTGCGTGTGTGTGTGTGTATGGGTATATGTATGTATGTGTGTGTGTGTTTGACTTAAAGATTAGGTTCAGTTGTTGTGTTACTTCAGTTGCAAACTACAAAATAAAAAGACATAAAACAAGACAAAGAAACAAGATACAAGATACGCGCACAAGCTACGAACAAAGAGGTGGGTTAATTGAGGCTACGACAAGACGACAACAAACAAAACTACAAATTAACAATAAACAATTAACAATGCAAATACAACAATTGCGTGGCTTAAACATAACTTAAGCTATTAACTAAACAACTAAAACAAAATCATTTGTGCGGTTTTCGTGTTTTGTATTTTAGTTTGCTTTTAATTTAATTGATAAGATATAATTATATAAAAGATAAGATATTAACTATAAATGTCTGTATGTGCGATTGGTCTTTTGTTTGTTTATGAATAACTTGTAATTATATTGGTTCGACATATTCTGAAACAATAAATTATTTACAAAATTCAGAGCTGTTCAGTTATCAGTGCTAAACAACTTATAAATAAATATATACAATTCCTCAGATCTTTCTCCGTTTAAAGTTAAATTTATAAATTTTAATTAAATATAATAAATTATATACGCAATGTTTTTTTTCTTTAGGAAAGTCAAGTTTTTATTTAATCAAAATAGAACTTTAAGTTAATGTAACAACATTTTTTTGTGAAATTCTGTTGTTTTTGTGGAATGCATTTTTTTTGTTTCTCTTCCCATTTGAAGTTTTTGCTAAATATAAAGATTACATAATTTATATTTAAAAACACACAAAATAAACAATATTATAAATGAGAAAATTTAAATACAAAATAATGAACAAAACACATGTGCTGTTTTTGTTGTTGTTATGTGTTTTTCTTCTTCTTTTGTACAGTTGAGTGAGTAGTTTTTGTACTTTTGGAGTTTTATTCTGGGGTTTGAGGGCCAGATTTGCTTATAAATACACTTAAATATAAATTGAGCGTGTTGTTGTTTTATGTGTGTATGTGTGTGTGTTGTCTGAATGTGTGAGTAGTACTTGTTGTTGTTGTTGCAGGCGCAGCTTTAGTTAGATATTTATATATGTTTGTAGTATAGAATAAAATTCAAAACTAGAGAGGCGCAAACGTTTAAAATTTGGAAAAATCATAAGAAACAAAAATAATTTCAATACATCCAAAAAATATTCGATCGTTAGTTAAGTAAGAAAGTGAGAGGGGGGATATAGAGCGTAGCAGGGTCGTCTGTCCAAAAGTTATTTTATAAAATTAACAAAAAAAAAAAAAAGTTAAACAAAAATAAATGTAATTGAACAAAATGATAATCAATAGGTAATAAACAAATACACAGCGTTAATATTAAGATTACAAAAAAGAAATAAAAATAATACAAATCAAAAGTAAAAAATTCATCAAATCAAGAAAAATCTTAAAAACTATTAAATAGTTCGCAATATTTTTTTGCAGTTTACTTGCTCAAACCTGCAAAAAGAATACAAAACTTAAAATTCGAGCAAGTTTGGCTAATGGCTAAGGAAAGGTTTGGGGGCTAAAAGGGTTTTTTTTTTTTTTTTTGGGTGGGGGTTGTTGGCATTGGCTGCCTTTTTAAACGGATATTCTAGAGCCAGGCCAGAACTTATCCCTCACCTGTGGCAAATACGAGAGACTCTTGGTGCTCTCCGCATAGCGATTAACGGCCCTCAGCTCCTCCATGGTCATGCCGCCGCCCGAGTTGGCTCCATTGTTGCCATTGCCGCCGCCATTGGAGCCAGCGACTCCGCCCGAATTCGAGCTGCACGAGCTGCTGTGCCGTATGCCCCGATTGCAGCGACTGCAGGTGCGCTGCTGCTGCTTCAGCTTGCCGCCATTGCTGCTGGCCGGGCCCGACGTGCTCGCTATCGCTGTGGCCGCAGCCACTGCTCCCGTTGCTGTTGCTGCTGTTGCATTGCTGCCACGTCGCTCGCCGCTGCCGTCGAGACTTTTGGTGCCGGTGCGCAGGCGCCGCTGGTGATGACCGCCGGGCGGCGGCTTCTTTTGTTTTGGCGATAGCGACGCTTGACGGTGGTCAGCTCATCATCCTCATCATCATCCTCATCCTCGTCATCGTCCTGCGAGTTGTTCGTTGTGCCCATCAGCTGCTGTTGCTGCTGCTGCTGTTGCCGCTGCTTGTAGCGCTGCAATCCACGCAGCTGCTGCAGCTGCTGCTGTTGCTGCTGACGCTGATGCTGATGTGCTGGCGCAATGCTGCTCAGCTCCAGCTCGGCGGCAAAGTCGTGGGCCAGCTCATCATTATCCTCATCATCGTCCGCATAGTCATCATAGTCATAGTCAGTGCCATTGCCATTACCATTGCCGTTGCCGTTGCCGTTACTATTGCGCTTGGCGGGCAGCGGGGAGCTGGTCATGGCAAAGATGCCGGGTCCCTCCAGCGATACAGAGAGACGGGCACAGCTCTCGATGAACGAGTGCTCCGGCGATACGCCCAGCGAGAGTACGCTGTTCTCCAGCGCCGAACTGGAGCTGGTTAGCAGGGCAGGCGTCGAGCGTGATTCCTCCTGGGCCACTGCGTTTCAACACGTTTCGGTTTTAAGAGTAGTTCGTAGTTGGTAGGTTTTTGTATGAGCAATGAAATAGACATAATTATGTAGACAGAGATTTTTTTGTTTTCGTGATTTTAGTTCAAGCGCGAAAGTGGCTGAAGCATAGTGCAAAGTTAGACATAGATAGATAGAGAGAGAGAGAGAGAGGAGAGAAGCGACAGCTGTGTAGTGTGTGAAGAATTCGTGTTAAGCCCAAAGCACTGAAACCCATAACACTTTGCCCAAGCAATGGACTTAAGAACTAAGCACATAACAGAGACCCCAAATACAAAGAGAATAGTGTAGATTATAGATAGATAGTTGAATAGGCATGAATAGTTCTTAAAAATAAAAATAAGTCAAGATAGTATTGGTACTCACGTAAGCCCCAACGCTCGCATTGGCACTGCAACCAAGTCTTTTCGGCCTCCAAAGAATGTTGTACTGTAAGGTAAAAAGCGTGTAATTATAGCCATATTAATATATTAGCGAAGAATAATAATAATTAAGAGCATCCCACCATTTTATAAAATATATATATATATATATATCTGATAATTTCAACATAACCTTTGTATTAATTATAAAATAAATTCTTTCGTAATTCAAATATGTAAACTTAATTGAATTACAAATGCTAGATAAGTAGTTGTTATAGGTGTTTCTGGTATACTATATAGCATTAACTGCGTCTCAGAAACTGGTCTATCGGCATAAATTGCTACATTTCATATTTTAATTTGATTATTGACTTTATTTTAAATACAGAATCAACCTAGAAGACAAATCATGACCAAGATACCATCAAACATGAAAATCGGCTCAGTTTTGACAAACTTCAAAATCAGTTTTCATGTTTTACTTTATACTAATTGTGACAACAACCAACTAGTAAAATAAATAAATCAAACTTGCAATTCTAAGTTCTAACAAATTTAAATAAAATATTACTGCGCATATATGTATATATACCAGAAAATTAGTTTAATCTATATATTTTAAGTATTTAAATTAACTTTAATTAGGCTTTTTGTGTTTTTAAATATTTAACTAGTTATTTAATCATTTTTTTTTAGTTTTTTTTTTTAAACAATTGTTCCTCTGTTTTTTGATATTAGGTTTAGATTAATTCTAACGACTGTCTATCATTCAAAAGGCTGGCTAGAATTAAAGAACTACATAGAGGACTACATAATAATCTGCTTAAATATTTATATATTCGGCTTTAGCTTAAAGACATAATTATTGTCGATTTTGTCAAATATAAAAAAAAGTCAGAGGCATTTATAATTTATTTTACAAATGTCGCCATTTGTTTGGCAAAGAAATGACTAAAAAAATGTAGATTTTTGTCCGTTTAAAAAGCGAAATATGTGCTGAAGTATATGTATGTATATATTAAAACCTGCGTTTTATCAAGCAAGTCTTTCGTAATCACGCCTATTTATTGTTTATCTTGTAGACGGATAATATAATACGATTAAGATAACATTCACTCACATGCATATTTCTGTTGTGCCAATTTGCCGCGTGGCGGTGGCGGATATTGAAAGCTGCAGATCCATTCGTCCTGCACCTTCAGAATGCGTCCCGTGACGCGCGCATAATATTCATAGTTGTCGCGCCCAAAGATATCGTGTGTGGCAAACTTATCGATTATGTGTTGCATGATCTTAGTGGCCACCTGCAACAGAGAGAATAACAAAAACAAAAAAGAAAACTAAGAATCCAGAACTAGCGATAGTTGGGTGTGGTGTGGAGCTTACCTTAAACTTGAGCACATCCTCCATGCGTGCTGTTTTGCCATCGCTGACGCAAGATTGAAAGAAACTGGGCGCTACGGAGACGCCCAGAGCCTCGCTGGTCATGCCCGTGGATGCGTGGGCCGCATTGCTGGCGATAACGCGGAATGTGCCAAAGAGTAAAACTAATAGATGTTGCGTATACTTGGGCAGTGATGCAAACAATCTGCAATAGGAGGGAAAGAGTACACACTTTAGAAATGTCGCAAACGTAAATGTCAAGTCAGAAGCCGTGTAAAGATCGCCTTATCTATATAGAGTTTGGTGGACAACAATTGTTACTCATGTTGTTTTTTTGTTTTTATTTTTATTTTTTTAATATTTATTACAAAGTGCACTGACTCATTGTCTAGCCAGGGCTAGCAAAGAAAGTCACACGGGGGTGGGGTAGCGTGTGGAGGGACATGCAGAGCTGGAGGAAGAGCAAGAGGCAGCTGCTTGAATTGTTCACACTTTCATTTTGGCATGCGCGGCTTGGAAAACCTTGCAAACTAACAAACTACGAAACTGGTCTCTCTTTCTGACTGTCTGTCCCTGTCTTTCTATACATCTCTCTCTCTCTCTCTTTCTGTCTCGCTCTCTTTCTATCTTTCTCGTTACACAACCGCCAGAGACTAGAGACCAGCGAAGCGAACTAAGCAACTATCACAGCTATCCAATCAATTAATGCTCTTTGCTCTTCACATCTGCGGCTCCCATAAAAAAAAGTGAAAACTTGAAGATACAACCACATCGTAGACGGCCATAAACGACGCTTGACAATGAATTATACTATAATACTTGGTATATAAGGAGTCGAGTCTGGCCACCTCCATTAAGCCGCTGGTGTAAATTGGCATACAATGAGCACAAAGACTCAAAACTAAAAGACAAAAACAGTTTCGAACCTATAGCAACAGACAAAGCAACTGACACCTGTAAAGGTGTTAAATGCATTGATAAGGTACACAAATAATAGGCTGCCGTCAAATGCAGTTAAAAGAAAATTTAAGTCGCTTGTGATTAGAAAATAAATTAAATGTATTGAAATAAGAAATCATGACATGGCAAAAGGGCTTTAAATAAACAAGAGCCGTCAAGCAATAAAAGTAGAACGAAACAAAAAGTTTATTTAGAGTGTGAACTGATTATTTTCGTAGATTCTTATTTCTATGCTATTTGTACACAAATTACAGCAAATGCAGCAAATTCCATATAAATTTATAAATTCTATGGTAACCCAAATCTTGCCTACATCTCTATTAAAACTCAGCCTTGTCGGTCTT
The DNA here is from genome assembly GCA_035041545.1 of Drosophila colorata. NCBI lineage: Eukaryota > Metazoa > Arthropoda > Insecta > Diptera > Drosophilidae > Drosophila > Drosophila colorata. The sequence continues at coordinate 3,306,192 of JAWNLD010000154.1, forward strand.
GTTTCGTGCTCTAGTTTAATTCTTTTGTATGTAAAATCAAATTCAGTTGATTTTTTTTTCAATTTATCACTTATAAGAATTGTTTTTGCTCATATCATGGGTCAAGGCTTTATAAAGTTACTTCATCTTTTAACTATCAACGCGTTCACCTGTTTCCTCATATAAAAAAAAAAAAAAAAAAAAAAAGAATACCAAGCAAATAAAGAGATACAAAAAGCAACCCGTGCAATGGCCGCCTAGCCTATGGATTGAACTTTTTTAGTTCTGGTCCCCACCGATATCAACGACCCGAAGAAGCAAACAAAACCTAAAAAAAAAATATTAAAAAAAAATAATAAAAAACCACAAAAAAATGAAAACGTGCCGCCGTGTAATATCATTTTTTATATAGTCCACTGTCTAATCTTATCGAAATTTTAAACTCTTTATTCTAAACTTTACGCAGACTTGTTTATGTGGAGGACATTGATAATGAGGATGCCTCGAACTCGAAATCGAACCCATAAAAACATAACAAAATAAGCAAAAACATTGCTGATAGTGCTGAGTACTAATATAATATTAATACGTGTCACTTTTGTTCAGCTTTTGTTTACTATTTTTATGTGTGTTTCTAGCGACACCCATAAATGGAATGCGAACAAATCGTTTACTAATTGCATTAATTACGAGAAATGCCGATAGATATAAAAGCAACAAAACAATTGAACGATTGCTTAAGACAAAAAAAAAACAAGTGTTTACGTTGTCGTCTGATATCGAAGCGATAAGCCAGCCGCACGACAGTTTTAGGTTTCCTATGAAACCCTAATGGATGATTAATGCGCTTTTTTGCTTTACATATATTGAGGTACATTACCTATGTTATTCACAATGTCGTTTTTAAAATTATATTATTGATCTTGATGATAGCTTTAAAGAACTTTCATATCTGTTCTTACTGATATTAATGTGTTTAGCGCCGACGCAAAACTCTTGAAAGTAAATAAAAAACTGTAAAACTGCAACAAAATGGATTTACTAAGATTTTATTACAAAAGATAAAACAACAAAGTGTTTTGTTTCAAGCAGTTTTTAAAATTAACAATTTGATTGCGTTAGTTAGTTATTGACTACGTTAAGTCAATTTCATTAAAGCAGAAAATGCTATTTAGTATGAAGTTTAATATATATATGTATATTAATTATTTTTTTTTACGTATTTTGAGTTCGTATGTAATTAGAAATCTCTATAACTGGCTATCTTTCCAAACATCGCCTTTCTATGTGATTTTCATAAACTCAAACACTGATTTAAAAGATTTAAAAAAATCTGTAATTGAAAGCCCTAGATAAAGGGAAATTAATAGTCGATCTCATTGGGCTAGAGCATTTTGCTGTGTCTACACATGATTTTATGTGTAATATTAATGGGATACATTAGAGTGCCGCATTTGGGCGCATACAGCTGCCTCCTTATATAACCGTCGATCGAGACGCGTTACGCATGCGCCGTGTTGCCAGACGGCGATGATATTTACATAATACTTAAGAAACCGGCTATTTTAAAGACATTTCTGTGAATTGGATGCTAAATAGTTTAGTATATCTGCATATTTGTTAGGCGCACGTTTGTGTGTATGTGTGAGTGCGTGTGTGAGTGCTACTGTTAAGGCCAACGCTGCGTCACATTATAGATGATTCATTTATTATTATTATTGTGTTTTTTTCATTCATAAAAAAGAAATATGTCAGCCGTAGCAGTCGACTACAATGATTTTTTTTCGCTCTCTTCTGCCTTTTCAAGTGCCGCATTTGATTTGCCTTCTTTTTATTGTTGGAGTAACTGTTTTTTTTTCTTCTTTCATTTTTTGTTTATTTTTTAATTTTTTTATTTGTGTTTATCACAGATGTACGTATGTATATATTATATATGCATTGTTACGTATTTTTGCCCTACAGAGAAACCAGTTTTGATATTCCCACAACTCTTGTGCCACTTGAAAGATTTCAGATGCGAGCTTTGCCGGCTGATAAGAGCCACAAGTGAAGTGTTGGCGGAGAAGGAAGGAAGAAAGGGCAATAAGCAATAAAAGTACACATAAATGCCAGATTGTCGAAATCGGAAGCATTCGAGTGTTTTAATCACTTTTTTTTGTATATGCACAAACATGTTTTAAGTAATGCATTATTGAACATTATTAAAGTTACAATTTTCATTTGGAATAGAAAGGAGCACATGAAACTAAGATCTGAAGTTCGAATTTGGCTGAAAATAACAAAAGACTCACACATTACGCAAATAGTGAGTCAAATGCGTATGATCCTAAATTGTTTATATATGTACATATATACTATAAAAAACAATTACTTGAATCACGCTTTATTTACATTCGAGAGAACAAAGCAAACAAACCCAAGAAGAAGCCCATGGCTTTGGTCTTGACGTCAATAGGATATGTAGGGGGCGATGAAAGGAACTTGATGGTTTCTTATCGTGCGACACAGTTTTTGCCTACTAAGCAGTAACTGGTCACCAAAAGCATTAGCTTTTTTTCCAGTATATCTTTAGACTCTGTATCAGCTGAAGATTGAGCTACAGCTGCATCAATATTCATCATTGCGGCTTCGATTGCGTCTCGGTGTCTGTTGCGGCTTCGCGGCTCCACCAGCCCCAAAAGCCTTTATTGTTAATTTAGCAAAAATAAGAGATTCAAACAGATGCGAAACGCGAACCGCAACAGCAGCAGAGCTTGTTGCTGCCAGCGCAAAAAAGACAATACGTCATAATAATAATGTGCCAAGTAAAACAGCAAAGGCAACGCACGATCGAAAAAAGCAGTTTCAACATATAAATATACTTATATCCATATGCATCCATATTAATACATACATATCTAGTATATAGACACACACATACGCATACATACACACAAAGTGCAGACATCACGATACTTGCATGAACCAGCCAAAAGAAACAAGTAAAAACACTAAAGTTGAGAGTTCTTGACTAGGAGATACCGTGTACTTAGCTCCCAAGTACACAGAGAACTTTTTAATTTGTACTAAACAACTTTTGAGTTTATTAAATGTTAATATTTGGGACAAAGCTTAAAAATCCTATTGTTATGGGAAAATAAAATTAACTTTAAAAGCTGCAAAAATAACTACATTTGTATACATATTATTTCATAGGATCAAAGCTACTGATGTTTATCACGAATATATATTCATAAATATAAAGATATGAAGCCTTAAATTCAACACATAAATTTGCAAAACCTGCTGATACTCCTTTTAAATAGTTTTTTTTTATATAGATACAGGGTATAACAACCCTACTTAACCCTATAAAAGATATGATGCGTAAGAAACAAACTAAAAATACCAAATGGACTTTAGTTTATATTTTTTTTTATTAATAAGCCTTAAAAATGTTTCAAAGGGTTTAGTTCAAGTAAATATTTTCTAGGCTATATACATATACATGTACATATATATACATATGTAATATTAATATATGAACTAAGTTTTATATAAAACGTTTTTGTAAAGTGTTTATCCGGCATATGGTTTAGTTATGACTACGATGACGACAAAAGTTCAGCGTTCAGGGCAATCTTTGAAAAATGTATACGAGACGGGGCAACAGAGAGATAAAGAAAGAGAGAGAGAGAGAGAGAGAGAGAGAGAGAGAGAGAGAGAGAGAGAGAGAGAGAGAGATGGGCGCATTGGAGACAGATGCAGAATATGAATATGAATATTAATACGAATAAGCATAAGAATAAGAATAAGAAACAGAAGCAACTCAGCCAACTCACTTGATGAGCTCCACTGACGCACATTTGGTACTGTGGAACAGATCAGTGTTTATATGCGTTATATGTATATGAATGTATATTTATATTGTGCACTCGCTTTGTATGTTGTTTATATTGTGTGACTGGCTAACTGACTGACTGACTGACTATGGCGGCAGTTTAAGTTTATTTATGCAGCGTGGCCAATGGAAACTCTGAGGTAGCACATTTTTATCTTTTGCTTTCAATAATTTGTTGTTGAGATTTGCGATTTGCGAAGCCCTTTAAAACAACAACCATGACGGGTTTAGCACACAGAACGACACGAAACGAAAACAAAACAAAACAAAACACAATCGAACAAACCCGAACAAAACAATTCTCGGCAGCAGTCCATGACTGACTACATAATGTAATAATCAGGAAGTGAACATCGGTCGATATTGCAATAGACCCAAACAGACGTCCAAGACGTCGACATCGAGACGTCGTCTCTTGTTAATGCATTGGACAATGCGGCTTTTGTTATAAACTGTTTCCCTGTCTCTGTCTCTGTCGCTGTCACTGTCGCTCTCTGTCGCTGTCCCTGCCCCTGTCCCTTCTTATTACTGCTGCCATTTCGCCTGTCTAGACCAACAAAAGCGGGCAATTTTTGCATTATTTTTTGCACTTATTGATATTCGCAGTAGGTTTCTGCCCAACTATTGTCACAGGCCAGCCCAATCGTCCAGGCAATTGTGTAAATATCCTATTAGCTCTGCAAATCTACATGATATGACTGGCAGCTGGCATATGGTCTAAAGCGAAAAGGATATGCTGAAAAGAAAGATTTGACCCGAAACAGTCTAGGTACTAAACACAATATATAGAAATTAGCTAGGCCTCACAATTAACTAATTTGCAAGGTTGTTTTTTCAAGCGGAAATATAAATAAAATTTATACCAATATTTATCATTGTAACTCAAGTACTTTTCTGTTTATAAAAGAAATGTGCATTTACTATTACAATATTTGAATATGGTTAATCAAATAATTTATTAAGTTGAACAAAGCTTTTTTCTTAGCCATGCCCATTGTTTGATAAAGTTCTTAAGCCCTGCCCTGCAAGAGTGTAGAAGCGCAACAGGCGTCCGATAAAAAGCTTAGAAAAGCAGCCCCCTACAAAAGCTTTGGCCAGGCAACAAGTTGGAGCCACAGGAGGCAACTGAGAGAGACAGCAAGTGAAAGAGAAGCCACTCACACACACACAAATACATACACATACACACACTTTCTCAGGCAACAACGACGTCAGCGTCTTGGCTGTATTGTTGTTTTTCTAGCATGTAATTTAGCAAACAAAGCTAGAGAAATAATACACAAACACATGGTAGTGTATATAGTATATGTATATATAGGGCTTTATATTTTCGTCTATTGCAAAAACGTGCAACAATGACGTTGTAGCTGCCGTCGCCCGTCTGCCGCAATAATAATAATACTTAGCAGCAGCAGCAACAACAAGACCTGTTCAAACGATGTGCCAACTGATTGAATTGAGTGCCAATAGTTTTGTAGGGGGACCTGTTGGATGGGTTAGCGGTGTGCGTGGGCCTCAATTTTGACCCGAACTCGTAATTCACGATTCAAAAAAAAAAAGCACGAGCTCGCACGATACATATTTTTTTCTTCAATCAAAATTTGTTGTTGTATTCATTATTAGTTCATATTTTTATTTAAAAATTTTGCACATTGAAATACTAAATTTTCGAATTTAAAGGGTATAAGATTCATATGTGATTTTATTTCGTTAATATTAACGATTTTGGTTTCGTGCCTTAAGGTTGGTTAGCTTTTGAGGCACGAGCACGACAATTTAGCATAAAGGCCCATGGGCCACAAAGCCAGGCACGACGCGTGCCCATCTCTAGGTTGGGTCGCTCTTACGTTTTACGTTTACGTTAATTGATACAAAGTCTGAAACGCGCGTCTCTGATATCTATTTATAAATGTTTCAGCAGCAGAGTCGCTATTTTCGCGCATTTGTTTGATTCGGCAACGAATCTGATTGCGATTGCTTAATGTGTGTGTGTGTGTGTGTGTGTGTTTGTAGATGTTGTTGCTGTTGTTGGTTTGGCGGCCTGCGCCTGCCCTAAAATGTAAATAAACAAAAGAAAGGTAATAGCAGCAACACATAAACAATTACAACAATAAATGTGTATATCATTGTATGCTGGCCACGGAAAGTTTACAGTAGCCAAATTAAATTTACGTATTGAATTGTTTGGCTCTAGCCGGGGTAGCTGATATGGAAAAATTATTTGGCGGTCGATCTTTACGCATGTACCGCTATACAATTTTAAATTTATGTTTTATTGCTGACGCGTTATTTGTTTACACGCACATTAGCATTAATGTAACAGCACTGCTGCTGCTGCGGCATTTGCTGACGCAGTTGCCGCACTCGCCATTCATCCTCATCTATCAAAGTGGCAGAGTGGTGTATTAACAAAAATCAAATTCGATTTAGTTGCTCTCAATAGACATAAATAAAGCGGCTGCAATCAACAACAGCTGTCAATTGCCAATTTGAGCAGCATTAAGTTGGCAAGGCCGTTGCAGCGCCGATAAAAGCGAAAGATAATATCGATTGCGATTGTTAATGCTTAATTGCAGTCGCCGCTCACTTCACTTCACTTCACTTGACTTGACGCACAGCCAACTTCACCTTCTCTCTCCCTCTCTCTATGTCTCACCCACAATATGCGCGCTGTTGCAATTGCAAAAACAAAACAAATAAAAACAATTGTAAATTATAAAACTGCAACATTTTCGTTTTATTTTAATTGAGCATGCGTGGGTCTGTCTGTTTGTCCGTCGCTCCGTCTGTTGGCCCACGCTTTATGCTCTAATTCAGTTCGGTTAGAAATCGATTGCAGCAACAAAGCAAAGCAAACGCAAACCAAAGCAAAAGCGAAACAAGGTAAAGCAAACGAGCAAGCAAAACATTCAATTTACAGCTGCAAACTAAGTACTTACAAACCCAGGGGATTACATCCCCCCTCTGAAGCCGCTTGCACTTCCCCAAAGCCAATTTTTTGTCGCATTCAAGTGAAAATTGGTGAAAATCTGGCAAATGTGTCAACAAGTGCCAAGCCAAATGGGCGTGAAACGCAGCCAAAACAAACTCAACAACAACAACAACAGTCAACGCTTTTCACTTAATTTTTCAACTAAATTCGCTGAGCTCTTCTCCCGCATCCCTCCCGCACACCCACCCAACATCTGCCACCATGTGTGTGTTTGCCTGTGTGAAGCGAAGATTCTTGAGCTGCAACCAAATCTAGATCCGGTTCAGCAAGTTTACCGCAAGCTAGTTACAATATACAGATATATACACACACACACTCTCACATGAGATGGGTACATCGACGATAATAGAGATGAGCGCGTGTAAGCACGCCTTTTAAGCTATGTCATTGAACATAATGTTAGACAAATATCATGGCTGCAACCCCGACAAAAATGTCGGTGATTCGGTTCACGGTTCGAACCAATGAACTCAGGTTTTGGTTACTTGGGAAACTTCTGCTTCTTTTTTCAGTAATTTTTTCACTCGGTCAGATATTCAGGCTGACCACCAAATAACTGAACAATATGAAATTAAAATATAAGTTATTATATGTAGCAATTTAAAAAAAAAATTTTTGATTAAATTAAAGAACAAAAAGCAACAAAAAAGGATGAGCCATAGGATGAACTATAATCTGGAACGTAGTTCGTTGTTCACTCAGTCAAGTGAGTAGTTCCATTGAACGTGTTCCACTGCAGAAGTCGTGTCACGCCGTCAACACAACTCTATTCAATACATAAGTTGGCTTACATATGCATGTGTGTGTGTGCATATGTGTGCATACATAATTGACAAAGTTGGCGACTCACCTGTGCAAACGGTCCGTTTGCTCGGCTTCGTTCTGAAGCTCGTTGATGGCGAACAGCTCCGTTTCGCCGCCGCGTCCGAAGATGCCGTTGGGTATCTTGCGCAGGAACTTCTTCAGCACGCTGGCGATGGTGAACACAGAATAGTTGTCCACGTTGACCAGTCGGCCCGCCTGCAGGAAATGGATGAGCTTCTTCATGGCGCCCTGGTGACCAGGCGCGCGAAAGACGTCGCGTCGATTGGGCGACTCTTTGTTCAGCTTAAGGATAAGCACGAGCAGCGGCCCGGGAATGTTGTTGTTGTGCTTGCAGACTTCCTCGAGGGGCACGCCGAACTTCACCTTCTCCAGGCGGTAGGGATAGGCGGGCGCGCTCGCCGGATGGCCGCAGGAGGTGACAACGTTGCCGAAATCGGCGGCGCGTCGATGCACGCGTTCAGCCCAGCTGGACATTGTGTGCGTGTGTGTGAGCGTCGAGTTATTTGCCTGTGTGTGTGTGTGGGCAACACTTTTCTTTCGGGCGTTCGTTTTTCACAGCAAAATGTGCTCGCTCACAAACTTATGCTGTTTTTTATGCTGCTTAAAAACATGTTCCTCTTCCTCTTCCCTCCACTTTCCACTGGAATGTAACTGCGTTGTTGTTGCTATTTTGTCTCTGTATGCAGCATTTATCTTTCGTTGTTGTCGTTGTTTTTTTTTTTGTTTTGGGCGTTGTTTGAATTTTCTTCTTCGTACGTAGTAATTATTTTGTTCGTTACGATTTCTCAAATGTTAATTAAATATGACAAGATATTATTTTATGTATGTTTGTGTTTATGCATGAGTGTGTGCGTGTTTGTGTTTGTGTGCTTGCTTCGATTTGGCAATTTCAATTTTTTATGCTCGCAGCAGCCACTCCTGTATGCACTTTTTTCATTTGCTTTTGCTTCACAACTTCTTTCGTTTTCACTGTTGCCGTCTCTTCGCAGTTTCAGCGTCGCGTTTTTGTCGCATATTGAGCGGAGTACACATATATATTCTCCACAAGCACGTTAAATGCAACAACGCGGCTGGTTGTTGTTGCCTTTTTTTTATTTAATTAATTGGTTAGTTTTCGTGGCTATTCAAATAATTTTGGTGTCTCTGCACGCACGACTTGCAGCTCCAGCACTTGTGTATACACTAGCGATGTGCAACTTTTTTCCATTATGGATGTACTGAACTTATAAATTGCTATATCGATATTAATGCGTTACTATCGACCACACAATCTGCAACACGATGTATCGAAGTAATAAAATGCCACCCTGCATACCCGAAAGTATCGAATCTCTAATTATGGCGAATATGTGTAAAGTGAAATTGTTGCAAGGGAAATAACAATAATACAAAGCATCAATAAGCCGCATATTTATTACAAGTGTTTCAGCCTAAAAGAAGTACGTATAATATAGTAGGCTGCTAATATTGTTACAGCGCCGTTGACATACATATGTATTCATTTATCCTATTATTGTTTCGACTCAATTATTTTGTTGTCTGCTTTAAAACAACAACAACAACACGAGAATTTTCTTCGTTCTGAAAAAAGAGGTGACAAACGAAAAAAACGCAACGCATTTTGGTCTAACTGCTTATCCAAAATTTTCAAGTTCCATTTGCAAAAACAATTTTCATAAGTGTGAGTGCCGCTGCTCACCTTGAATCCGTCATCGTCGTTGTTGTTGTTGTTGCCCTCTCCGTACGCGTCTACGTATAAGATATTGACCCTGTACGCCCGATACATATTTGAAGCACACACCCACACACATACTTGCACACACACCAACATACGCTGCTGCATTGAAACACTTTCATTTGGTAGGTGAACAAATGACCACCGCTGCCTCCACATCGCAAAATGCGTCAACGACGTTGATGGCCGCTGGTGGAGCCGGCGGCGCCGGCCACAACACGACGACGTCAACGGCGCCCAGCAGCTCGGCGGTGCGCGCCCTGGCCATGGAGTACAAGTCGCTGCAGGAGGAGCCGGTCGAAGGATTTCGCGTTAAGCTAATGAACGATGATAATCTGTTTGAATGGGAGGTGGCCATCTTTGGGCCGCCGGATACACTGTACCAGGGTGGCTATTTCAAGGCGCACATGAAATTCCCACACGACTATCCGTACTCGCCGCCATCCATACGCTTCCTGACCAAGGTCTGGCATCCGAATGTCTACGAAAACGGCGATCTTTGCATATCCATATTGCATCCGCCAGTCGATGATCCCCAGAGCGGTGAGCTACCCTGCGAACGCTGGAATCCCACACAGAATGTTCGCACCATTCTCCTCTCGGTTATTTCGCTCCTCAACGAGCCAAATACATACTCGCCGGCGAACGTGGATGCCTCGGTCATGTATCGCCGATGGCGGGACTCTCAGGTTAGTGAAAGTCGCCAAACTTTACTTACATCTTAACGAAAATAATGCAAATATGCACAAATTGTTATATATACTACACAGGGCAAGGACAACGAATATCCGAATATCATACGCAAACAGGCACTTGCCGCCAATGCAGAGGCCAAGCGCGAGGGCATTGTGGTGCCCATGACATTGGAGGACTATTGCCTGAAGCCCACGGTCAAGCCTAGCACAGAGTCGGGCCTAGATGCGAATTTCTATGATGATGATTTTGATTTGGAGACAGAAGATTTGCCAACAGACTCGGATGAAGATGATGATGATGACGAGGATGATGATGACGACGACGAAGATGATGACGAGGAAGACGGAAACGGGGACAGTGCAGCGATTAGCAAAAATAATTTGAATGCAAAGTGCACGAACAACAATGGTATGTCGGCAAAAACAACTGCAGCTGCTGCAACAGATGATACCGAGTCCGCTGACGACAGCGGTAAGGGCGAGACAACATAATCCAGATAAACCCGTTCCTCCACCTCCACACTGCTCCTGCCCTAGGCGTCTGCGTAGCATTTAAATCATCGTGCACCAAGTGTGTAAGGGAGGGAATCTTGGAGCTACTTGGAGACGCCCCCTAAGGCCAATCGCTGGTTTATCATTTCTCTCAACATAGCTATTATTTTTTTTACGACTAATTATTGTACAATTGTGAAACTTAGGTGGCCCGCTTTTAATACCCCCCCTCCAGCCAGCCTCTGGCTGAGTACGTTTTGAACCCATTCATAGTTTCAGGAGCTTGCGATTCCTTTTAAAGCAACTAAACAACACTCAAAACTGATAATGATTATACAAGATATATATATATACAATATACATATGTATTAGCTGTAAATTATTATTTAAAAATATATATACAATTACTACACACACACATATGTACTAGCATGTGCAGATGATTAGAAGGGGGCGCCGACATATGCAAATATTTAACAGGCAAGAGACATCCTAATAAAAGCTAAACTAACGACAAAAAAACAACAAACAAAACAATGGATTTCAAGAATATAAAGCAAACATGAAAACTAGCTAGTAAGCAATATGTAAGAGCAGAAAAAGAAAAAAATACAAAAACAAACACCAACTGCAATAATGAAACGGAAAACAGCATTGTATAATAATAAATTGCAAAGATAAATAAGCCAAATAAAATTTAAAACAAAAAGAAAGAAGTAAAAACCCTCCGCCTGGTTTAAACAAAAGGTTTTTACCTTTTCACAAAAACTATTCTGCAATTTGTGTGCTCTATTAAAATTCTTTGTGCAAACCTATAATAAGAAATACAATTAGCCATACTGCTTAATATCATTTTGTAATATAAAGTTCATAATTTTTTGCCATGTCTGTTGATTTGTGCCGCTTAAAAAATAATCTCTTTTTTTGCACTGGACTGGAGTTTTTGAAAGTTTCGTATATTTTTGATCCATTTAAGCGTCATCTGCAGCTATATTTTTTGCTATTTATTCTTTGCTCAACTTTTGCATTAATTTAGATTTGTGTTATGAGCTTGGCACGCTTGCGCCATGCCAGCAGCGCCGGCGTAAGGTCCTTGTCGGTAATAGCGGGCATGCGTATGAGTGAGCTATAAACACCGATGTCGGCCACGGACATTTGGGTGCCGCCAAAGTATTGCTGCTGCTGCAGTCGCTTGTCCAACAGCCGGACCATGGCCACTTGGCTTTTATGCGTGCTGCAGCGCAACAGTTGATAGCAAATGTCCAGCACAGCATCGATTTCATTGCAGAGCGGCGAGTTCTCGTAGCGATATTCGGTGGGCCCCACTCGCCCCAAATACCTGATGATGTTCACCTCGCCATAAATGGGCACATACATGGTGGGTGAGCTGATCATTTCGGTATGCTCGCCTGGACAGACAAGAAGTAAGATTAATATGGTAGCTATAACTGTGTGTGATATTTGTCCATGCTTACAGTTCTTCCAAATGAGCGTCACGTTGATCTTGGGCAGCGCTGCGTTGACGGGCACCTTGGCCAGATTAGCCTCAAAGTCGCGCGCCGCTGGCCCAATGTCCGCCATGGTCGAGTGTGTGAAGGTCTTCACATCGATGGTGTACAAGTCACGCCAAGCGTTCTTCAGCGCCAACAAGGCGTAGGGTATAAAGTTGGGATGCCCATTGACGACCACATCTTGCAGCGGCACCTGGCGCAATACATTCGCTTAGTACTTATTTTGTTTTGAGTGGCTTACGGATAACCTACCTCTTTGAGTCCGCCGTTCTGATAGGCTGTCGTATGCTGCACGGTCTTGCCGCACACACGCACACCCAAACTAGTGCGTATTTGGCCCAATTGCGCTTTCAGCTCCTCCAGCTGCTTGAGCACCTTTTCTTGGCGCTCCAGCACCGCAGCTGTGTCTTCGGTCTGCAAAAAATGCGGGGTATTACATTAAGAAGGTGAAAACACTTGATTACGTGATTGAATTGCGCATCTTTAGAAAAGTTTTGATAATCCCAAAAATTGATTACTGGGTTTATAAAATATTTTGTCAGCAATTTCATTTGGTTTAATGATAATCACAAAATTAAGTTTCTTATTGATTTCAAAAACCTAAAGTTTGAATTATATATTTTTAATTGTCGATAGCCCACCCTGTTTTCCTAATCGAAAAAAATCTGTTTTTGACTCTGTTTTTTGAACATACCTCATAAACGATAAGAGCCATATTTGGTATGTACGTTAACTTATATACAGATATCAAGTATTCTTTCCTTTTCGGATATCATCCCCCGTTTACCGAAAATTCAAAACAATATTTTTCTTTTTATAGGTAAAGTCTTGATTTGTACACACATTTGGATGCCCTATTTAAACTCTGAACGTTTCATTAAGTTCCGACAATAAACACCCAAATTAAACGGGATTGCACTTCCCATAGCGTGAAGCGGAAGTCACGAAAAATCATGCACCCTAATGTGAACACACAAATAACACAATTTTGGGAGAGCACCGTGCGTGTTATGCATTTTTGTTAGTCAGTAATATTTATAAATAGATTTATAGTTGTGTGCTTAATATATACATATACATATGTTTTTAACCTTTAGCAAATGTTGTATTTTTCGGCCTAAAATGTCCAAATCAAGTGCACAAGTGACTGGTTTTGAAATGTTGCTCTCGCTCTCCACTGCTGCGCCATTGCATTGTATTTTATGCGCCTTTTTTTTAAATCATGTAGTGAATGGAAATGAAATGGTTTTTAAGCTATCATGTCAATTTTTGAGCTTGGGCAAGCGATTTTGAAAAGAATTCACTGCCACAGTGACTAAAGCTGTGACTTTTCTTGCACAGCAACGCTCATCTCTAATTGCGGCCACGGCAGCTAGGCACAACACACTTACTGCGGGGCCTTGTGCAACGCCGTTGGAGATGCTGACATTCCTTAATTCGTACATGCAGGTGGGCAGTTTAATGTCAAATTGTGGCAACAAAGTTTTCAACTCGTACATTTCACGTTACAATTTGAAGGAAATTTAAGTTAGAGCACAGAAAAATGTGCTTGGCGTTAGCGATGAGTCAAGTTTCACTATCGATTTGTTTTATTTCTGATGAATTAGTTCTACCATGCAAGTGTAATCGCTATCGATAATTAGCTGTCAGCCGATTGCCTGAACTGAAGAAATGCTTATTGTGTGTTGACTGTGCTCTCAACTTAAGTTTAAGTTTAAGCCAATAACAATAGAATAATTATCCATAAATGCATATAAATGTTGGTTTGAATCATTCGAAAACAAACACTTATTACCTTCGAGTTTGCCAAAAATGTTTAATTATGCTACTGTTACGGTTTATTTGAGTGCAGCCAACCTAACTGGTCATAACACTTATTTAATGTTAGGATTGATATTTAAACAACCGTACGGATTCATTTATATAAGTTAAAATATAAAATTTAAAAATAAACGCTTGATGGATCTTATCGATATATCGATTTGAAATTATGCCATTCTCATTGAACGAAGACGTATTTGAACGAGTTGGTACTCCTAATTTATGGCGTCTATGATTTGAAACCGAAGAACTGATAATTTGTTTACAAATATAAAGCAAAAAGAAAAAGAATAACATGAATAATAAAAAATCAAGAAGTTCGGTGAGTGAATCAATCCCGTCTCATACGAAATGTAAATTTGCAACAATTCTTTCAGCTGAAGAAGGCAGCGACACAGGCGGACGACGAGCCTGATCCTGCTCGTAGTATTAAGCGTCGCATCAGTTTTAGCGGGAAGAAGTTTATAAGGTGCAAAATATTTATTATTTATGAGTTAATCAAATATTAACCGTGTTTTTCGTACGCAGAGAATTTGACACTACAGAGAAGCCGAGAGACTACGACCACTCGTATGAAATATCAGATCACACCAACGGCGACGACAGCTCCGGCCAATCCCATGGCACGGTCGCGGCGTCCGTGCTGCAAAGTACAGCCCACAGAGTACAGCACGCGCGCTTAAGCGACTTCACGCTCAAACTGCAGACGAGCATCAATGTGACGCTGCTGCCGGATGAATTGGCCAAGAATCGTCAGCGCATGGAATCGCCGGCTCCTTTGGATCAAACGTCTAGCGACAGTTTATCTCTGTACGATGTGGAACGTGATAAGCTGCGTGAAAATAGTCTATATAAAATGCCAGTTTTTGAAAAGACATTGGATCTTATGCCAAAGAAGCTGGTACGTAAAATGTTAATTAAGCTAAGCATAGAATAAGCTATATAATATATATATATATATTATGTATAACTAAATATCCATGTATTATTTCAGCTAGAGCCTACGCAGCCGGATAAGGAGAACGTACAAAAAACTATTCGAGAGCCTGCGGACATTAGTTGTGTGGCCCCAAAAGAAAAAGACGTCAGGCAGAAGACAGTGCTCTTTGAGAACAATGATATATCGTGCGACTTTTCACAAATTGGTAATGACTATAATTAAGAAAAGCCAACTCCAGATTGCCAAAAATTACCAATTCTTTTTTGTCTCTTTCAGACCCGCCAGAAATCTCTGCTATTGTGTGCCCAACGGCAAAGCCTACACAAGAAACCGATTCGTTTGATGTGGCAGAAGGGGATTATATGAATTACTTGCCAGATGATTCGACGCTATCTTCGCCGTTAATACCGTTGGACGTGATTTCCGAGAACGGCATCAGCAAGAAACTGAACTTTCGCCAGCTGAACGATGCCTTGAACTCTGGCCGCATACAGCTGTTTCCCCATGGACCGAAAACGCCAACCACAGATCGCAAAGCGAAGCAACAGCGTTTCTGGCATGGCCTGGAGCAACAGCCCATGGACGAGGATGTCCCAGCAAGAGAAGTGATTAAGCCACGCGGCACGCTTAATTTTAATGAGAGCATGATGATGTCGCCCGCACCGCAAAGACCCGATCCCAAGCTGAAACCAACAGCCGACCAATCCAATCAGCCAGTTAAGGAGAAGAGCTCAGCCGACACTAGACGCAACTATCGCTTTTCTCAGGCGGACGAGCTGATGCTGGACAATACAAACTTTCTGGTTCATGCCAGAATGGGCGATGAAACGCAGTCGCGGAATAACTCCAAATGTTCATCGCGACGTGAAACAACCTACAATAATACGGCCATGGAATTGGATGATCTGGAAAAACACGAGGCAGCAGTTACAGCTGTTCTGGAAACAGCCAAGCACAAGGAAACCATGCACAATGTCGAGGCAATGGAAGATGACGATTTCTTAAGTCCCGACAGGCATGCAATCAAAGATTGCCAGGCGGGCCAGAGGCACAGTCGCACCATGGCACTAAATGAGCTAATTGATGAAACACATTTGAATCCTCCTGGCAAGCTAAGGCAAACGTTGCACATGGCCGAATCCATTGAAGAAGTCTCCTTTTGCGCACACAATGAAATGCAGTCGGCTGCGACTGCAGCTTCAACAAAAACGCAACAAATCGGACACAGGCAAACATTGTGCGTGGCTGAACCCATTGAAGAGGATATTGTAATTCCACCAGCTGCTGAACAGCCGTACAGGGCAGCCGTGCGCAGACAAACACTGCACTTGACGGAAGCCATGGAGGAGGACATCGCAATTCCACGCCAGGAATTACAAACAGACACGTTAGCTCCGGCTATCAATCAACAGTTCAACAGGCGTAGACAATCTTTGCTCATGGTGGATTCCATTGAAGAAGACTCCTTTTGCTCGCACAAAGAGGCTGTGGCAATGCCAATGCAATCCAATCAAAATAAACGCAGGCAAACATTGCTACTGGCTGAATCCATTGAGGAGGATATCGAGGGACCGCACAAAGAATCACAGCCCGCAACCAGCTACAACTACAACATGCGTAGACAAACATTACACATGGCCGATCCCATTGAAGAGGACTCCTTTCATGCGCCAAATGCATTAAAGTCAATGCCAAAGGAGTTGCATCATGAAGAGCACAGGCAAACTTTGAAAATGGCAGAGCCCATTGAGGAGGAAATCGTTGGAACACAACAAGAATTACAGGAAACGCAACAACATTGCACAAGACGTCAACGACAAACAGTAAACCTGGCCGAGTCCATTGAAGAGGATATGGTTAAACCACAAAAGGAGCCAGCAGCTACTACTGCAGTGGATCAGCAGTGCAGCAGGCGTAGACAAACATTACATTCAGCTGTTGCTATGGAAGAAGATTCATTCTGCTCAATGCCCAGCGCTGGCAACAAGCCCCAACATGTTCTGCAGACGACTGAAGCAATGGAGCAGGCAATTGTTGAATCACAAGAGTTAAAATCAATGGAACAGCAGGGCAACAGTCGGCGACAAACGTTGCACGTGGGTGATCCCATTGAAGAAGGCTCCTTCTGTGCACGAAAAGACAACAAGAACAGACAAATATTGCCGATGGAGGAAACAATTGTGGAAGATATGTTGAAATCGCAACAGCCAATTGTATCTACAGTGGAACAGCAGACCAAGAGCCGTCGACAAACTTTACACCTGGCTGATCCCATTCAAGAGGACTCCTTCTGTTCAATGCCCATCGCTGACAATAAGTCCAGTCACATCTTGCAGAGGAATGAGGAACAAAATTGTAAACCACATAAAGAGTTAAGGCCACAGCCAGTGGAACAGCAAAGCAACAGCCGCAGGCAAACTTTACACCTGGCTGAAGCCATTAATGAAGACTCCTTCTGTTCACGAAAAGATTTCACGTCAACGACCAGCTTTGCTACCAAGCCCAGCCAAATATTGCAAATGGAGGAAATAATTGTAGAAGATATGCTGAGATCCCAAACAGACCCAAAAGAACAGCCAATTGTTGCTACAGTGGAGCAGCAGAGTACCAACCGTCGACAAACATTGCACCTGGCTGATCCCATTGAAGAAGACTCCTTCTGTTCAATGCCCATCGCTAGCAATAAGTCCACTCACATATTCCAAAAGAATAAAACAACAGAGGAAGAAAATTCTAAACCACATCGAGAGTTAAAGCCACAGATAGAAGTTTCCACAGTGGAACAGCCAATGAACAGCCGTAGACAAACATTACTCCGGCCAGATCCCATTGAAGAAGACTCCTTCTGTTCAAAATCGGCAGCTGTTCCCATGGAAGCTCATGCCAACAAGTACCGAAAAACATTGCTATTGTCGGAAAATATAGATGAGGATGAGATCATATCTGGGATCCAGCACCAGTTGCAATTAAAGCCAGTTAATAAGCAGAGACAAACTTTACTCATTGCTGAACCCATTCAGGAGGACATAATTAACGCACCTATGGAGAAGAGCTCCAAATCAATGGCCAGGCAAACATTAAATGAGGAAGCATTAAAAGTACACGATGCTCCTTCAATCAATCAGCTTGACCAGAAGGCACCTCAAACATACAACATGGCAGAAGCTATAGAGGTGGACATGAGCTGTATTCAATCAATGCCGACATTTCCACCAAAACCGCAGCTGCAAAGAAAGCCAAGGCACACAGTACACACAGAGGAATCCATTGTTGAGGAAATGCCAAAGGTGCAAAAGGCCAAGTCCACACCCACACTGCTGCTGTCGGAATCCATGGAAATGGAATTGCTGAGCCAAAGCTTAAACGAAGATGCCGCTGGAGCTGGCGTTGACTGCCAGTCGGATTCATCCGAGTGGTTAGCTCAGATGCGGGCTAAGGCGCGTCAAACTTGTGCCAAGTCGATGTCCACAAAGCTAGATTTTTCCAGTCCAGCTAAAACGTTTCGGAACAAACCCACAAGTCCAACGGAAGACAAGGAGAACGTTCTCAATCGCATAGTCGCCCGAACAAGTTTGGAAACCCCTAAGATGAATAAGAAGCAGCACAATTTAAATCAAAACTTTTTTCCCATCACACCCGGTCGCTCAATGATTGAGTATGAGGATCTGGAGGAGGAGTGCAAGGTCGAGAGTCCAGCAGAGCCGCCAGCTGCCCGTTCCATATACCAGGCTGTCAATATGGAGCTCGACATGGACACCTCAAGCTATGGCACGCCCAAGCAAACAGCTTCGTTTCAGGTCAAACGCTTGCCAATACACTTGACACCCAATTTGCCGGAACCCAAAAAGCGCAACACGCAGCTGCCCGTAAAAATCGAGGTGGACAACACGTAAGTCCGTTGGTTTTCCTTCAATCTTGAGCCGTTTCTCACTTGTAACATGCACCTTTATTAGATCACAGCTTGAGTTGGAAATATCATCACAAAATGTGGAGCAGCTAACGCCCGTTCGGAACAGGTCGCGCATACCCGTCTTATCCAAATCCGTGAACTCGCCGTGGCGCGATGCGGAGCAGCTGGACGGTACCGTGCAGATGGTAAGGGCGCAAATGATGCGACAGGCGCGCAGCCATTTCGAAACGGAAATCACGCACCAGATGAAGGATACGTTGAAAAAGGATCCGACCATGTATGAGGATAATCCCATAACCATCTCTGATGTGTCTAGCCATTTTACGGCGCAGCGAGAGCTGGCCAAACTCTCGCTGGAGCAGCAACCCAAGAAAACGTCCATCGATAGTCGCAGTTCCAACGAGCACTGCAATAAAAGCTATGCAACAGTGCATCGAAAGTTTATCAATCTGAGTGGTGATACCGCAATCTTTGCCGCCGCTGAAATCCTTGACTTGGAGTCGGACGATTATGAAATTGAGAAGACGCGACTCAGCCTGGTGTCGACCTTGCTGGACGAGGAGGACGATGGGGACAATAAAGCTGCCAGTTGCAGCAATAACGAATTTGAATCTTTTGCCGACGCCGAGCCCGAGGCTTGTCTTGAGCAGCTGAATCCACCAGCGCTGGCCGGAGCTGTGGATGCGTGCAAGAAATGCAAGCACTGCCGACGCTCAACGGACGGGGCGACGGCGCGCATCAGCTTGGCCGACTCATTTCAGTTGCCCGATTGGCGTGAGCTGGATGTGGAGCTGGAGCGCTTGGAGCGTTGGCGACAACGGCCGCGTCTCGAAGATGTGCACAAATATTGGGAGCTGAAGAAACTGGAACGCTATTCGAATGCTGGCGATGAAACGGGCGTAAATCAAACCTACAGCGACGTTTACGAGACAAATCGACCAAGTCTATCGCAAATGCTGGAGATGTTTAGCAATAAGTGGAAAGAGTAAGTATGAAAGATGATCATCAAATGAATTGAAACTGATTTCATCCTAAAATTGTCCCTTAAGGTACAAGCAGAGCTGTCCCAAACCAAAGCCAGTAAAAACTTTTGTTAAATCCTTGGAAGCCTCATTGCGTCTCCAGCAGCCCAATTGGATATTTGATTATCAGCTGCAGTGCTATCGGAAATATATATTCTCACATCGCAAAATAACCACATTTCGCATTGTTGTTAATTATGAGCCGCTGGACCTGCTGGAAACTCAAATTCGCGTGAGCAGCATTCAAATGGAGGCAACGAGCCTTATTCCTATGGGTAAGCGTCCAACTCTAAAACTCAGACTGAACCAATTATTGACTGAATCTCATGCACTTGCAGCGCTTTGGAATGTCCATGAGCATCTAATGGATTTTCAGCTTAAGCTCAATCTGCCATTGAACCTGGATCACTTGTTGGATGGCAATGATGTTGAAGCTTTTGTCAAATTTCTGCAGCACATTGACAGAGTTTGTTTGGAAATAGAAAGTGTGTGCAATAATATGCACATCATGTTGAGCACAGCACAAGCGCGGCTCTTAAGGTAACGTCCTTATTTCATATAAATATTTACCTGGCTAATTGTTTTGTTAATGCTTTTCAACAGAGAACCGAATCGCACAGTTGTGCGAAAGATTGTGCGCCGATTTATTAAAATAGAGGATGAGGCGTATATGCGTGTGGAGAAAACGCATTTTAAAATTGAAATCGGCAATGTTCAAGAAATCTCGTTTAAAGACATTCTACAGCCGCCGTTGTATCAGTTCGATGAGAATATTCAATTTTTACCAAAGGGTATCCGCTTTCTGGAGGCCTTCCTGCAAAGTCCCGAAAAATATCTGAAGAGTAACGTTGAGCCGAATATATAGTTCAAGTTATTTTGCGGAAGCTTAGCAGAGGCAGCAGAAGATTACGATTGATGTTGTATTCATGCAATATTTCACTATCCGCTTTTATGTTTAAATTATTTTAGATGTACATACGATTAACTTCAGTTTGCCTACAATTTCTTCTTTTTTATTGTTCAAATTCTTATGACAAATTAATGTTTAGTTTTTATGTTGATAACAACAATAAATGTTAACTTAAAGAAATCACATTTTTTAAAACAGAAAAATCTTGATTTTTAAGTATAGTTGACAAATAAAAACGTAAAATAAAAATATAAGGGAACAAATTTTGAAACTATGTAAGGAGATGAAAAGTATGTCAATTAAATAAAATGTGTATAAATGTTAATAAAACCAACAACAATAAATAAATGTTTTAAGTATTCATCCCTTTTTTATCGTCCCTTTCCTTGTTATAAAAGGTTACGTATTGAATCGCGGCAGTAAAAATCCGAATAAAAGTATTTACAATTGTAATGTATTGTTAAATTTGAATTCAAACAGTTTAAAAAAAATCAATAAATTTATGGCTTAGTATTTTAATAGTATTTTTTGTAATATTTTGACCGCTGCGAAACTTGGTCACATTTCGGTTGAGACTATCAAAACAAAAGTCGCAAATTAATTGCAAAACAAAAAGAAAAAGAAAAACAGATATTGTGGCATACGTTTAAAGTTTCGACAGACATGTGGTTCGATCCTTCCGGCTACTATGTGGTGGCCTTGTGCACGCTGCTGCTGTGCATTTTAATAGCGCTCTATTTTGCTAACTTTTTGAAGGACGATGCCGTGAGTAGCCAGTGGTAATAGTCCCCCCCACCCCCGTAATCCCCATAACGCATTTACTCAATACAGGAGCTGGAAGATGAAGGCCTTGGCGCTGACGAGGTGCATTTAGAGGACGATCCCGTGCTGCAGGCACAGATGCAGGCGCGTCAGCAAAGCGACATCGATGACGATGAGGCATACGAGGAGGAGGACGAGGAACCGGAACCATTAAGCGAGAGCGAAACGGAGCAGGGGCCGGGGAAGGCGCCCAACTACAGCAACCTGGTGGGCAAGTTCAAGGCCAAGCGCTATCAGCACAAGATGGAGAAGAACCTCTCGCCCAGCCAGATTGAGGAGGAGCGTCGAATTGAGCGCGAACAGCTGGCGGCCATATTCGAGCTGCTGCGCAAGCAGGAGGACGAACTGAATCTCAAGGATCGCATCAGCGATCGCGAGCTGAAGCAGCAAGTGAAATTGTATCGTTAGGACTGCCTTTCACAGAGGTAGCAAGATTTGGAGTACCGCCTAAGTCGTAACTAGACCGTGTGATTATCACTTTTTTGGGGACATTTGTATCTGGTTGGATTACAGAGCGAAGGCTGCAGCCTAAATGTGAACTGATTAGCCCAGAGTCCCGGCAGAAGCCAGCGAAGAGTCATTAATTTAATTTAAAGTCAAAGACAATTAGCTTTTATTCTCCACTCTAGTTTATAATGTATATAAGATATATGTATAAAGAAGCATGTACTTCAAGTATTAACTAATGGCAAAATGCAGATGCTTTGTACGGTTAGGTATTCAACAGGCAATGGACCTATACCTTAAATTATTGATGTGAGTTGTTATACTTATTAAAGTCCCAAAGGGAATATATATATATACATATATTATTTAACCACTTATTTTACTTTTAAATACAATCTAAATGTACAAAATGTAAATCAACGACATTGAAATCACATTTCACGTTTATGTATGGAGATTCGGAATAAACCAAACATGGAAGCCCTGAGCGACTAGTGAGTATAAAACGATTATTATTATTTACTAAATTTTTATAATCGTTTACGAAGCCAGAGCCAATTTGGAATATATACTCGTGAATACCCGCGTCAGATAAAGTGTTAAGAATTTTTGGCTACGCCCGCTGGGGGCGTGGCAAGTCGATAAAAATCCATATATTTCCGACAGTTTTAAAGCTAGATAAATAAAATATTTTCGGACAAATTACTGATGACCTCCTTTAATGATCGCACAAACATTTTTTTGGATACGTTCATTGGAGGCGTGATAAATCGATCAAATCGATCAAATCGATGTAACTCCCTCCGCTTCAAAGCTAGATACATACAATTTTTTTGAGACAGATTACTGATGACCCCTTCTAAAGATCGCAGAAAAGATTTATGTATATGTCCAAACGAAAAAAACATGTCTCCCACAATTTTAGAGCTACAGTTATCAAATTTGGTAGACAGCTTAACACATCTATATATTATTATTATTGTTATGTTGTTACATATTATAACATTATCAACAACCACAGCAACCCCTTGGTAACTTATCTAGGAGGAACATAGCAACCCAGTTATTTCCATGACAACCAACAAATTTATTTAGCCATCAATCTCCCTCCAAAACATTTTCCACTGCATATTCTAGTGAATATTTCAGAATATCTTAAAAAAAAAACTTGACGAAAAATCAACAAAACTCCTTAATAATGGTGAACTTTGTGTATCCAGAGGAGCTGTACCTGTTCGTGGAGAGCATTCGCTGTTTCCAGGTGCGCGATGTGGGCAGCAGCAAGTGGCTGGAGGTCCACGAGATGATCATCAAGCTGAGCCAACAGGCGGCGCTCGAGGTGGCCGAGCACCGTGAGGAGGAGGTCAAGGAGTTTCTCATATCGCGCGACAAGCTGTCGGTGCTCATAAACGAAGCTTAC
This sequence comes from Drosophila colorata, assembly GCA_035041545.1. NCBI lineage: Eukaryota > Metazoa > Arthropoda > Insecta > Diptera > Drosophilidae > Drosophila > Drosophila colorata. Next base: position 3,329,593 of record JAWNLD010000154.1, read on the forward strand.
TGCGTGAATCTGTGGAAATCGCGTGTGCTGCCGCATCTCCTCGAGATCGATCCGAATCCACAGGCCACATTCCTCATTTACACGGTGCTGTATCACGAGGCGGCTGTGGTGGCGCTGCTGGATTTGTGCCTTTACCATCCCAGTGGCTGTGAATCTCTGCAGGATTCGGTGCTAGACTTAATCGACTACTGTGCCCAGGGCGTTGCCCAGGTCATCGGCCTGGTTAGCATGGGCTATCACGAGAACGAGACCAAAGTGGATGTGGACGAGGCGGTGCTCACCGAGCTGGAGCGTCAAAAGCGCGATCTCATCTACAAAATTGGCCTGCGCTGCGTCTCCCTGCTCAGCTATCTGGCCGACAATCTGTCGCTATTCCATTTGGGCGCCGCTCGCCGCATGCTGATCACCCACGATATTCCCTGGCTGATGGTGGACGTGCTTTGCTTTCGGCCCTGGCAGCGCAATACCAGCAAGGGTCTGGAGAAGTTCATCGATGAGAAATGGACTTCCGTTGAGGATGCGGCCAAAATTATAAAGGCCGAGGCGCAGGCTTGGTTCTGTGTGCGCCAGCTGCTCCTCAATCCGCAGGTGGTCGACAATTATCCCTTGAACGAGGCGCGTTGCAGGCAGCTCTCAAAGGTAACGCGTTCTGGCAGCTTTGGATGCCGTTTAATGCATTTTCTCACAGCTTCTGGGCATGCTGCACGAGACGCTGTTGGACCAGCTGCCGGTGATGATCGAGCTCAAGCAGTTCATAAGTCGCTTAACGCTCGGCGGGAATACTGGCAAAAAGACTTCGAATCTGGTTTTGGAGGATATGCCACAAATACAAGATAACCTGATCAAGGAGGTGGAACGCGAGGGCGGCTTCTATCAGGTGGCTCAGAACCAGGACGGCGTCTTCTTGAATACCAACCGAGAGGAGATCTGCGCCCTGGCCACCAAACTGACCAGCGCCTACGGTACGGATCTGCTGTGCGAATTGGAGCAGCACATGGCCAACTTGGAACTGCAGAAGAACGACACAAAGCCTGAAGACAGCGCTACAAGCGCTGGCGACGAATCGGCCGAGGATAAGGCTTACAAATGCGGCACTTGTCAGGAGCCGGCCAAAAAGAAATGCGCGAACTGCAAGCTGGTGCATTACTGTTCACGGTGGGCTAACACATATGTCTTACATCGGATTCGGATCGACAATTTACAATTTGTTTTGTTTGTGCAATTACAGAGAGTGCCAACTGAAGGATTGGCCGCAACATAAGGACGCCTGCATGGGCAAGGCTGTCTAATTTAACAGGTTTCTCATTTCATTTGTATTACCGTTAATTATATTCAAGAACATTCCAAAAATTTAAGAGCGTTGCAGTTGGGGAATTTTTTTTAGTTTTATTTTGTTTTTTATTTAGCAATAATAAAATTTGCCAGGTAGTCTCTCATTCAGCAGACGGGGGCGAACGGCAACATAAATATGTTTAGCTGTTCTGTCTGAGATGGTCCTTAACTACATCCAAAGCGGGCGTCTCCTCACCGTAGTCCTTGATGACGACCACAGAGCAGCCGCAGACCTTGCGTGGCTTGCCCTCCTTGTCGATCTTGCACAGGCCGGACCATTCGCCCAATTTCTTGTGCGAATCGACGCGGATCAGTGGAATCTGGTGCTCGTTGCACAAGGCAGTGATCAATTTCTTGTAGTTGGGCTCATCAAAGGATTCGGCCAGAATGCAGAGGACAGCTTGACGCCTACAGAAAAAGTTCGATTAGAATTAATTTTACTAAACGCATGCTCGCATTGATTGGCTTTAGTGTTTGTGGGTGCTCAGTAATTGGAAGGATTGTTAATCAACGTAAAATTCATAAACACGGACCAATTAATTTCATCAGCGTGTGCCCAAACAAAAGCCAAGGAATTTTTTTTGTTGCTTACTTGTCCAGTGCCTTGCAGGCCTGGTGGATGCCATGGACGAGTCCATCGGCGATCAGCGACTTCTTCAGCACTTCCTGCAGCGCGGTGTTTATGTCCATGGCGCCGCCAAGAACGGGCGCTGCTGAGGGCACATCTCTGCCGGCAAAAAAAAAACATGTTAGGCAAAATCACAAATTTAGCATCACGAAGTTGTGAATTGCACAATAAATGCACACTAAATACTCAGTAATTGGAAGGTTTTTAATCAATTTAAATTCATAAACACGGACCAATTAATTTCATCAAGGTAAATTATTTTCAAGTTAATATTTTAATGGAACTTTCCACTTACACATCAACGTCGGCCATATCTGAAAGGTAGAGGCTGCACTGCACTGTAAGCAATTGAAAAGAAACGATTATTAGTGATGATGGCGCACATAATTTCGAATTAAATTCGTCGAGGCGGCTTCAGCACAAAATAAAATACACTTTCGTACCTTTTTGACAACCGGAAAGAAAGAGAGCAAAGTCGCGTTGCGGCCGACTTCATGTTTTTGATTTTAGTGATGCTTTGACGCTTCGATATCAGCTGTATGGCATAAATGCCGTACAAAAGCTTGTTGCTTTAACACGCGTTTTTAATTCTTGAATTTATTTAAAAGCAAAATAATAAATACAACGGCATTTTAATGTTTTATTTTAATCAACATGATTAAGTTAAATTTTCTTCGTTAATGTTAGAAATTTTACACACAGTGGAAATGATGTAAAATCAAACTATCGTCAACGCTTTGGTATATTTTAGTGTATTTTTAGCGGTTGATTTCTGTGTCATTTTGCGCCCAAAATCTTTTGGAGCCAAGCAAGCACCTGCCGAAACTCGTCAAATAAGCTAAAAAATAGATCGTAATAAGTCTAATTTAACTAAGTCATAGGTTATAGAGTGATAGAAAGTCAAAGTCAATTGTCAGCTACAGCTTCACAGTGCAATAACGTGTTTATGTTTACATAAGCAGACAGCAACATCCCGACACCTACAACAGCAACAACAACAACAATGTCAGGCAAGCTACAGTAAGTTGGGTGGATCGGTCCCCAGCACGTCTATTATTATTAATGTCTACAAATGCCACCACGTGCTCGTATTGGTTCGTTCGTGCATCTAATTGTCGAAATTTACAGCAACATGTGAAAATCGTGTGCCAGTAGCTGGATTTGGGTATATGTGTGTATGTTTGTAGCGTTATCTACGGTTAATTGTGTTTCTGTACTTTTGATCTAATTTGGCTGGTCTGTGAATGAACTCCCCAAACTGTCGCTATATTTATCTGCGTACTGATAAGAAACATTCTTGTTCACAACTACAAAAAGAACGCCGCGTAAACATGCGGGTTTTACAGTGGCCACCAAAAAAAGTAACAAAGCTCGCGATGCTATCGATACATTTTATAAGTACAGTAATTTTAAAAGCTCAAGGCCATTTATTGTTTTACTTTAAATAAAAAAAAGAGATATATATTAATATTTATAATCAAATTGTATGATTTCGATACTTTTTACAAGTACATTGATATTAGAAGCTCGTCAAGGCAAGATTTTGGTTTTATTTTTTTTAAATAGTATATTAATTTATGCAAATATTTAAAATCTAATTGTATGTGGCAAAGCTACCGATACTTTTAATAAGCACATGAATTTTAAAAGCTCATCAAGGCAATGCGGGATTTTGGTATTTTTATCGGTATAAATATAGCATATTCATTTACATAAAAATATGAAATCTAATTGTATTCAGTATTTATTCAACATCTCTAGCAGTATGGACACCAATTTTAGCCAGCACTGTAGCGTTCCTTTGGGGGCTATCGCTGCGGTTCATCGACAACTGATACTGATTATTATTGGCTGCGGCTGTCGCTGATGTTGGAACTCGGTTTCAATTGTTAATTAGGCGGCAAGCCATCGACCGGAAAACATGAGCAACTCAAGCAACGTGAGGTTGCGTATCGTTTAAGGCAGCTTAAATAGCAATGTGTCCGTGAAATTATGGCTAATCCCGTTGATTCTCGTTTTTCAATTTGCAGAGAAGGCATCCTGGTCGGATGCGGCAATCCACTGCTGGACATTTCAGCGACCGTTCCTATGCCCTTTCTCGAAAAATATGACATGAAAGAGGACGATGCCATCCTGGCCGCCGAGAAACACATGCCCATCTATCGGGAGCTGGTTGATGGCTTCAAAGCTGACTATCTGGCCGGTGGCTCGGTGCAGAATTCATTGCGCATTGCCCAATGGATATTGGGACAGCCCAATGTGGCCGTCTTCTTTGGGTGTGTGGGCAAGGACGAGTTTGCCAATATACTGAGGCAAAAGGCACGCGACGCTGGCGTCGATGCCCACTATCAGGTGAGCGAGGACACGCCAACGGGCACCTGTGCCGTGCTCATCACGGGCACGCATCGTTCACTGTGCGCCAACCTGGCGGCAGCCAATAAATTCACCATTGACCACCTGGAGCAGCCGGCCAACAGGGCGATGATAGAGAATGCCCTCTACTACTATATATCGGTAAGCTCAATTAACAATGAATTATTATTATAAACGACACGTTTTTTTTTCGAATCTAACCCATGTTCTTTGCATGCAGGGCTTTTTCCTAACCGTCAATCCGCCCAGCATAATGCGCGTGGCCGCCACGGCCTATGCCAAGCAGCGACCGTTCCTAATGAACCTCAGCGCACCATTCATATCGCAATTCTTCATGCAGCCGCTGCTGGACGTTATGCCCTATGTTGATATCATATTTGGCAACGAGGCGGAGGCTCAGGCCTTCGCCACGGCGCAAGGCTGGCCCGCCGATGGTGGTCTGCGTGAGATTGGCAAGCGTTTGGTGGCACTGGACAAACTTAATACGGCGCGACCACGCATTGCCATACTCACGCAGGGCTGTGACCCCGTGCTGTTAATACAGCACGATTCGGTCCAGGAATTCCCAGTTAAACGTTTGGCCGAGCATGAAATTGTGGATACCAATGGCGCTGGGGATGCATTCGTTGGCGGTTTCCTGTCACAGTTCGTGCAGGGCAAGTCGCTGGACGTGTGCATACGCTGTGGTAACTATGCGGCAGGTCACATCATCAAGAATCCGGGCTGCACGTATTCGGGTGCGCCAGGATTTGTTGAATAAACACACACACACAAACACACAACAGAACAAACACTCGCAGATATCATACCGACAAACCTGTAAGAGGCATAAGCATTGCGCAAATAGTTTTGTAGTTACTGCAAATAAGTTCAGAGTGACTAAGACAATTTTGTTAACACTAATAATTATTTGTACATATAATCTAAACACACACTCACACACACACACACAGTTTTCAACGAAGATGTGAGTTATGCACGGCCTTGTGGTTTATATACAATGTTAGAGCAATATTCGAATTTAAATTGATAATAAAAAAACAGAAACATAAAAAGCCCACAAACATACCCATTCTAAAAACGAGTTTCTGTTCTCTTTGATCGGTATTTTTCATTTTTAGCAGTTGGCTGACCTAGAAATGACCCTTAGAAACATAATTGATAAGACTTCTATTGTGTATTTATTAAGCCACGGCGAGTTCCGGTGAATAATTCTTTGAGCTCGCTGCGCAACAGAAGCAATAATTGAACCATCTTTCAGATAAGATAAAAAAAAAATTGCAACAGCAGCACCTGAATTCATTTTATTACAGGCAAATATCGCTTTATTTTCACATCATTCTATGTGAACTTGTTTCATATAATTCTTAAGCTAACTGTGCCACCTGTGTTGATAACATTGTGTCTTATCTTTAATTTATTGAAACAATGAATCAATTGCTAATTCACAATATCTAAGATCACAGCCGGCAAACAAAATGTTGTTAGAGTTATATACTTTTTGGAAGTTGGTAATCATCAGCAGAAGTGGAGCAGCACTTCGCAATTTATTTCGTTGTTGCAGAATACTTATATAAATATCGCTTACAAAGTTAGATAGAAAGAAAGAAGAAAAAAATACAGAAAATTACATATGTTATTTCTATTGTTCGTTCTTGTGTGCAAAAATTTGAATTTCTTGCAGTTTGGCCATACAAAAGTCGAAGAGACTGTGGGAAGCCTAAAGCTAAATTTGTTGTTTGCTTTCATTTGCATTTGTGTGGATGACATAGTTGATCCCCATCTGGCAGCTACTCAATCAGATGGCCTTTGATGAAGGGCAGGCCCGTTGGCACCCGCTTCTGATAGCGGACGTAGTCTGACTGAAAGAAATTTAGCAGCGAGTACTCCTCAACGTAAATGCGATCGTGAAAGAATAGCCAGCTGACCAGCGTATAAATGCATATGCACAGCGGATTCATCAGTATTATTTGGGTGCCAATGGACCAGTAGAACCAGCCCACATACGACGGATGGCGGCTGTAGCCGTATATGCCGTGGGTTATTAATTTATGATCCGAGTGCTTTTCATCCTGAACCTGTGGAAATTCCAATCATGTTCAATTCCACATACATAAATTAAATAGAGATATATACGCACCAAATGCGTAAAGCTGCGTCCTGCAGTGATGATGGCCACCTTGCGCACAATTTCGCCGCAGATGCAAGCCGTGACTCCCAGCAGCCATAGGTGGGCATAACGCTTGAACTGGGGCAGGAAGTAGAGCTCTAGGGCAAACTCTATCCAACTGGCCGTTGCGGCCAGGCCATAGTGCACCGAATGATTTAACATAAAGGAGTCCAACGACAGGGTGCGCGGATTTGCCGACGCAATGACCAGAAACTCCGAGTAATGGAAGAAGGACATAAAGCAGCCATAAACGCCAAATTGCTGCCATTGCGTGGGCGCAAAACAAATGACTAGCACGCTCACCGCCATGGCAAAGCCTAGAAACGAGGCGCGTATGGCCACCTTGTAGATAAAACAGAGCCGGTTTAGAGATATGATTGGACACTTATAGAGTGAGTCACACCTGATAATCGTTATTCCTGAGCACGAAACGTATGATCATGTTGATGAGTGCGTAATACAGCACCGGACCCCACAGGATGGCGCCCCAAACGTTGGGCACAATTCCATAGTAGATCTGTGGCACGGATGGCAGCAGCACAGCGCCCACTGTGGCCAAAAAGCAGCACAAACTGATGCGGCCTTCCGAGCAGAGTTTGGCCGTTGTTGGGGGCCGTGAATTGTTTGCGTGCATTATAACTAAATCACGAAGGCTTTTTGTGCGGTACACATTAAAAATTTCGATTTGCTTTACAGCATTTGCAGCAACGTAAATAAATAGTGTAATTGACCGGCAGGGGTTGTGTATATCAATTGGAAGAGTAATTAAACCTAGAAGATTACCCCTAAGATTTGCACATTTGTTTTGGTCTATGCACCTACGTCACAATGTGCACAACGAATAAATGTTACAAGCTCTAAAAATTTAAATCGCATTAAATATGAATTATGTATGTGTTATTTTTATTAGTCTTTATGTTTTCCTATTATAGACTTAAAATATTATCATTTTATATAGACGTAATTAGTCATATGACGTCACTGGCTACTGTTTTTTGCGGTGTGTGTTATGAACCTTGTCAGCTCTACGACTCTTATAGTAACCGATTGTACTCCTTGCGATGTGCAATTTATCGATAGTCAGCTGCGCGTGTTTATTAATGCCGATAGCCTGTTCGCTGCAGGTTATGTAAATTGCCAAATTGTTAATTAAAAGTGTAAGAATTGCTGCACATACTGTTGAAAAGACGTTGTCATGGTACTTTTGAATATTCCTCTGATGGTACGCGCCCGCGGCCCCGATGAATTCTGGCGTAAAAGACGAATTTTCAAGCTCGCCGCGGTATGTACTAAAATATCCAAATTACCTTTCTATTTTAACCGGTTCTTTTAGCATTATCGCAGCCGCACCCGAAATGTTTACAGCTTCGCCATACGCAGCGTTCATCGGGCACTCGCCTACGCCACCAAAGGACGCAAGCTAAAAAAACTGGACATGGCCCAGCTGTGGACAACGCGCGTCGAAGCCGGTTGCCAACAGTACGGAGTTGCCTTAGATACGTTCAAAGAGGGCCTCGCGCGCTCAGATATTTTGCTAAACAAGTAAGTTTGCAGTTCACGCACTACTGGTCTTGTGTTTATTAATAGTTTCTTGTTTTCTAGAAAAATGCTGTCGGACCTGGCTATTTGGGAGCCACGTTCGTTTGAGGCCTTGGTGAATATCTCCCGCGAACGCGCTGCTGTCGAGGGTTTGCCCGACATTAAACAAAGATCGGCCTTTAATCAGGTCTACGGACTGAGGAATCTAAAGCTGGATTAGGTTAAGCGTTGATTATACAAATATAGTTTTATATATTAACTGAAGATTCAAGTTTTATTTTTGTTGAGTAATGCAAACATAAACATTGCATTAAGCTTTTATTGTAGGGGGTTACGTACTAATAGAATAACAGAATTCATAGAATTGTTGGGTAGCCATTTATTCTAACTTGGCCAAAATGTCCGACTCGCGGAAAAGGAACAGCTCCTTCTTATCGTCGCTATCCAATTGGACCTTGGTACCGCCAAATTCAGGCAGCAAAACGCGATCGCCCTCCTTGACGCCAATTGGAATATGACTGCCAGTGGTCTAAAAGGATATTCGCAATAGCGATATTATGCTGTAATCGTCGCGCATAATGATGAAATACTTACGGAATTGCGGGTACCGGGACCGACGGCTACAACAGTGCCTTCTAGCACTTTGCCCACCGACTTCTCTGGCAAGACAATGCCGCCTTTCGTTTTGGTCAGAGCTTCAGCGCGCTGCACCAAAATACGGTCCAGCATGGGGATGATTCTCTTAATAGCGGCAGCCTGTGCATTTTTGTGAATTTTTCATTTTTATTAAGCAATTAACTGTAATTTATGTCAAACTTATGGTTGCCCCCCGCCCCCGCCCTAGAGCTGGGGCAAAGTTACACAACAGCCCGGCAAGGCGAGTTATCAGCTTCTGCAGAAACTTCGAGAAGCTCAAGTGGAATTTGTTGTTCAGCAAGCGTGTTTCGTGAGTCTTTAAATTAACTATATAATGCACTTACCATTTTTATTTTATTAAATGCAAACTGGAGCGCTGCGTAGGGCTAAAACTTAATTGATAAATTAAAGTGAAGATTCACTACACGTGCGGCCGGTCGCAGTTGTTCGTAATAGTGATGCAATGCAACCAAAATTGTACATCGATTCTTTTTGCAACGTACGATGTATCGAACTATCGGCAATAGATATTTTCTGTGGTAATCCCAAAATAAAATATAATTTGAAACATTCGGAATGTTCTGCCCTTCAGCTTATATGTAAAATTCAGAAATGGATTATGGGGATTTAGCCAAGACATGTTGATTTAAAAAAATAAAACTTTCTAACAAGGTATTTTACTTTAAATACACATTTGATATACATACATATGTATGTATTTATAGTGCTACTCACAAAAATTGCACAGAAAATGAATTTTTTTGTTTAATTATATGGCATTTAATTCAGCTGGAGAATCTATTTGGAACTTATTGGCAGTCTTCTACGGCAACTGCATAAGTTTACTTGATGTCAAATTTCTTTCGTATTCTGAGGTTATTCCCTTAATCGGCCACAGCTTTGAAAGTCATCTTAAATAACCCCATCGAGCATCGATCTCAATAATTACATTATCGGCAGAACTCGGAACTCACAAAGCTTTTATTTTTATATATTAGAGGCTAATATACGATATTTACTCAACTTTTACTTTCTAGAATTTGTTTGGTATTTTTATGTGCTTTTAATTAGTTTGACATAATCAACAGATGATTTTAGTTTGTCATTGCATTCAAATTAGAAGAGCGCGAAATGGACAAGGGAAGAACAAAGTGGCAGTGGACGGAGTAATGGGAACTGGGTTTTTGGACTTGTGGGACGGAAATTTGGCAGGTTTGCGAATTAAATTTAAATTTTAGACGGATGTAGATCAAATGTAGATGACGACATGGCTGACAATCTGCTGTCACCAGAAATAGAAACAAGCTGCTCCACTTCCCAACCAGCTAAAAGGAAAACAATTTGTTATATTAGATGAGATAAGGGAGTCCAATACGATCGCTCGCCAGACTGCTGACATCATGCTGACTTTGGGGGCTTTGGCTGAGCAGTCTTCGCAGCGCTCTAGGATTCTCAGAGGCGTGAAGTCGACAAAAATAATTAATAATAGCATCTTCCTCTTTAATATTATTGATAATTTAATTTGTTCGTAGAGTTGCGCGTGTCGTGTCGATGTTATTAATCGTGCATTCGTTCGAATTGTGGCACGCGTCCATCCCAAACATATTTTTTTCCCCCAGTTTTAGGTTATCGTTTTTAAATGTAAATTATGCAAATATATTTTATTTTCAGTTTCTTAAGTTTTCAATTATAATAACAGTATTCAAGAAAAAACATAAATACTTTTAGTAATATTTCAGTTTTTTGTTTTTGTTCCACTTTTGCATATATTGGTTTTCATGTTTTATATTATTTATACTAACTGACAAATGGTATTCAAAAAAATAAATAATTCATTACCCTTAGCTTAAAAAATGAATAAAAAAATCATCATTTATTTAATAATGTACCAGCTTGGGTACATTTGTGCCAGTTTTGGTATATTTGCACTAGTTTTGGTACATTAGTATCAGTTTTGGAGCATTTGTACCACATGTGGCATCAACGTATTTTCAAGTTTTTGTCGTCCACTGTTTAAAAGCTAGACTCATCAAATTTGATAAAAACTCTTTTCAACCAGTTTTTAGTTGTTATTACACCGTGAAGAGAGTATTAAGCATTCGGTTACACCTGAGTGCAATGTTCTCACTTGTTTCAATGATATGGAGCACAATTTGATATGTTGATTATGAATTGTAAAAGTAATAAGACGTAAAAACTATGTGTTAGCATGCGCGTCTTGGATTAAATTTGTGCCTAGTCTATCTTAGCTGATATTTTGTAATATGGATCGATGCAGTCAAAGCCAGTTTTGCTGCCGGGTCGCATATTCAGTGCTACTTCGTCGGACCTCCGTTGCTTGTTGAACTCGCAGCTGAATTTCTCCGACATTTGCTGCAGGTCACTGCAAATATTCCCGTAGATTAGCGTGTCGTGCAATTTGTGCTGCAATATGGCCAGCTTTCCCAGATAGTGCAGCTGTCCGCCGGTTAACGGCCGTGCGGCAAAATTACGCACGGATTCGCTGGCCTGCAGTTGTGTAGTAAGTTATATATCATGACAGCTTTTAGAATAGAATTCGAATATGTCGACTTACGCTATTAATCTCATCGCAGGTCAGCTCGGACGGTGACAGATCGAAGGTCAGCGATATGGCGTCCTGCAGCGTGCAATTGCTGCGATCCTGCCGAACCACGCACAGGGCCACAAACGTGTCGCAAATGCCATTGATGCTCAGCTTGTGTTGATGGTACAGTAGATCGCAAATCCGATGGCTGTAGTGCATTATCTTTCTGGGACATGCCGCCTCCAGCAGCACGGCAAGTTCCGGAAAGATAACACCCAGTGCCTTCAGATCGAACACGTACGTATTATTTGCCGTGCCAATAACAATGAGAGATGTGCTGCAGTGCCGCCCATAGAAGCTGGGCTCCACCAGCACCGAAATGATCGCCTGGTCGCCAATGTCGCTCAGCGCCTTGTGATACGACTGATCCGTTTGCTGTATGACTGCAATGCGCTTCAGTTTCTGCTCTAGCGAGAACAGTTCGTGCGGCAACAGGGGCGAACTTCTTATGGGCTTTCTCTCCCAAGCGGCTGCTGAGGCGAACGACTCAACGCTGTCATTGTCGCTGCTGTCGATCTCCTCGAAATTGCTGTTATTCTTATCACTCATTTTCTGCTTGATTTGTAAATAGATTTTTTTTAAGGCTGCGTAAATAAACAAAGATTTAGTCGCCAAATGAACTGCAGTCGGACGGCCCACTTTAAAAAATACTTACCAGGTGGCAACCCTCCAACAACAATCAGCGGCTAAATTGTAAACAAACATTCGCAATGACTATTCAATTTATCTACTTATTTTGTGTAGTGTTGCCGGACAACTTAGCATACTTACCAGGTGGCAGACCCCAACAACAGTCAGCGGCTCAATTGTCAACAAACATTCTTAATGAATATTTAATTTACATCATTATTTTTACCAGCGTTGCCAGACAACAATGAGTAAGGTGGAAAGTGTTAAAAGTAAACTTTTATATACATGTACATATACTGTACGCCCACAAAGTATTGATCATATATTTATCTAATAAACAAATCCTAATTTACTACTAACTTCGGGGAACACAATTTTAAAATTAACGTTATGATTTATCACACAAACTTTTTTTTACGCAATTTCAATGTGTTTAGGGTAAAAAAAAACATGCACATGCACGTTCGTGTGCGTGAGTGTAAATGTTATGTATATCTGAGCATAGGTATATCTGTCACATTTTAACAGCACGTTTAGACTGTTTAGTCAATTAATTAGTTTTCTGCCACTCAAAAGGTAAATAATTTTGCGATTTTTAATTAACATTAAAATCGAATGTTATCAGCTCGGATATACCGTGTGCACTTCGATGTTCTCCCTAATCGAGCGATAGTCTAGCAAATCAAAATGTTAAGGAAATCAGCTAAACTATTGTAAACTCAGAATATGTACATACATACATACATGCATATGCAATCTGCGCATCTTCAAAGCATTTATATCAATTATTTATGTATACATATTTACGAGGACAAGCAGTAAAAGGCAATGAAAAAATTGCAGGGCGTGCGCTCAGAGAACGGGAAATTGGCAAATCTCGAATTAGTGATGAGATAATTAAATGACGTCACAGTGACTACGGATTGGTATTTTTACAAGCATCTGTAAATAATTAAAAATTACCATTAGTATTTATTTACGTTTGCTTTGGGCTTGTTGTAAATGTGACTTACAAAAGTAAGAATGCTCTAGTCAAGGCGACCCGACTAGGAGATACCCTATTATCACTATTATTATGTGCACACATAAAACAATCACAGACATAAATGTGGTAAGGTCATATATTAAAAGGAACATACTTTATAGCAACATCGTACAGAAAAAACCCTTTCAGCCCAAAACTCAACTTAACTTACTACAAATATTCTATTCGCAAAAGGCGCAAAAAAATCGAATAAAAAACTCTACCTATATATACATACAAGTTTAAAAAATTCTGAAGCTGATGTTGATTTTTAGCGACGTTAAATACCGGGATTAGTTATCAATCAACTGAATTCAACTTGATCTACGCGTGCACTGAACGATTCCACATTCGAAATTTTTAAGTTTCTAGCTCTTAGTCTCCAATATTTTTCACAAAACCAGTATACCCTTTTCCCATTTTCAATGGTTGCATGGTATAAATATACAGTGTCCGTATATGAGCAATATCAAACAAGAACTTTATAAGTATGTATGTATGCACAAAAAATGCATATAAATTGGCCAGAAGTTAGTTACTATTTCAAAAGTGAAAACTTTTGAATGGATAGTACATACAGATATTTCTGAGGTGTATGTCATCGTGTCCATTGAAATGCACAGGTATTGGTGTACATGCAGCTCAAGTTTACAGGTTCTGTGACAAAATGTTGGCCAATTTGTTAAATGGCCTCGCAGTGCTTAGGCAAAGTAACTTTCTCAATCAGGCCAAGGGCTTATGGCATTGCAATAAGCCCAATTGCTGATCTCCTTGAGGGGTGCACACGTCCAATATACTCGCTGCAGTATGTTTTAATTTTCAAATTTACTAATTGCAATCGACTTTGGCTTCCACCACCTTAACCTCTCCCCCAACTGTCTATCAAGATATCATCTAGGATAATACCTAGAAGTTAACTGCCATGGCAGCCAGACGGCAATCGGACGACAGATGCCGACCAGCTCTGTTGCTAGGCTTCTGCTGCGGAATTTATTTGGCTGCCAGTTAAGCTATGAGTGTGGGCTGCAACTTTGTCAAATGATTTGTTTACGTTAATTTTTTGTAACATATTTTATACTCGTTTGCGAAGAAGAGCATATAGAGTTTTTGCAATGTCCGTCTTGTTGATTGCCCGTCTGTCCGTCCGTCCGTCAGTCTGTCCGTATGAACGCAATTTTGTTCGCCGCTATTGAAGCTAGAGACTTGGAATTTGGAATAAATACTTGTGTATACCCGCGTCAGATAGTGTTACAATTTTTTGGTTACGCCCACTAGGGGTGTGGCAAATCAATGAAATCAGTATATCTTAGAACTAGAGTCGCCAAATTTGGCAGACAGTGTTCGGATGACCTCTTCTAAAGAGTTAGCTGCCCACGTCCACACCCGTCCCCCAAATTAACCAAATATATATTTTTCTAAAATAAAAATAATAATTAAGGTCGTTTTAGACTGTTATAATCTGTTATTATACGATGAACGAGTATTGCATAGTCGGTTACACCCAACTGAAACGTTCTTACTTTTTTTCATAGATGTTAAGTAGAGGGTATTTTATTTAAGGTACTTCGGAAATGCCTTTATTGGTAATTTAAAAAGGTTTCTATTTAATTTCCTTATAATCTTAAGCAATTAGTTTTTCCGTTTAAATCCAATGATGCTCTATTGCAATCTATTTTAATTTATGTTTAGTTTTCTTCTGCGTGTTCCAAGTTCAATTCCGTTCCGCACCTGAAATCTACGCTGATTAAGAGACTTATAAACGCTAAGCGGCTGCGTAGCGTAAAGGTTAATTGCTTTGTAAGCGGCTTGATGAAAAAATGTGAAGCTAACCACGCGGCAGCCAACGCTGTCGCTGACTCAACTTAATTGGCGCACGAGGCGCATACTTAATGCGCTTAGATGCGGGCCAGGCTCATCGGAGTCGCCCCATTGCCAGTGCAGAAGCCGCTTTTGTGCTTCTAATTAGATCCAACGGATACCGCTGCAGTTCGTTTGCTACTCTCGGTCCTGCCAGCATCGAAAATTGAGCCGTTCAAAATACGAATTTCGTTTAATGCGTTTGTTAAGTAAATTAGGTGTGAAAATAAGTAGAATTTGTTGTCTGTTTGTGTGCGTGTTCAATGACTATGAAATGATTTTAATTGAAATCGCAATGCTCGAAATAGAAATCTATCTGGTAATTTGGTTTGGTTGCTAATTTTTTACTGAATACCTTGGCTTGAAAATTATTTCAGACATTGCTTTGAGTTAGGTTTATATTGAAAAAGATTTCAGCATTAATATGGCGAAAAATATTAAAGATATTCCATTAAGTAAAGAAACGTAACTTTCTATGTAACGTCAATCACATGTACATACTAATTGTCATAGTGGCCAAAAGGATGAGTTGATAAACGAAGTGCGATAAATTCCCCAATGGCTAAATGCAAATCAACTGTCTGGCAATCCTGGAAATAAATGAACTAATTAAATATTCCGATTGTGCGACAAGCTTTATATATATACATATATACTATTTGATTTTTGCAAATGTAATGCATAACATCAGCCGAACCTTAGCTAGGGTCAAATTTGGGGCATGCTTCATGCTGTGGCAGTGATTCGATGTCACAAGTTAAATCAACAATAACAAGCGACAACAGCAACAGCAACCAGAGCAACAATAACAACAGCAGCAGCAACAATGTTGATGAACACGCGACGACAACAAAAATAAATAAAACAAGAATGCTTTAGTCCTGGGGGCCTAACTAAAAGATACTCAGTACGATTAAAGACTGTGTCGGTAAAAATACTTTTACTTTTATTTGTCTTAAATTGTCAATAGATATTTTCTTGAATAATTTCTAACTTAACTAAATAATTAATTATTTTAGTTCTGTAAAATTGAGATGTGTTATTTTTAGGCCGACGTTTATTCGCAGCGAATATTTTTAATAATTTACAAAACAAAACTATCCTTTGTTCTCTAAGATTAACGTGTTTATACAGACTCAGTTATTTGCGCTTTTTATGAATAATTGTATATTTGTATATCCCTTTTGGGATCCCAGATGCCTACTTTAACTTGTTGATAGCTGGCACAACTTTGTACCACCCGGCGTAACTAATTTTATTGGTACAGGGTATAATAAAATAAATGAACGGCTGATTGTGTTGGCGGTTTAATACTTGCGCATGTGAAACATGAAAATGGCTTTGCATGTTATGTGTGCAGCAGCACTAGAAGGCACAACAACGTTACACTAATTACACTAATTGTGCACGGGAGGTGTGGAAACACTTCGAGCAACGATGACGACAAAACTCCAATTTGGACTTTGACTTTTGTCTGCCAAAGTTTTCCTACAAGCGTCCGAGATGATCACGTGAGTAAGTTTATTTCTCATAGTTAGATTTCTTCTCAAATGAAATATAATGGATAAATCTGTACTATTTACGCGGGATAGAATTCCGATTGATTCACAGTAATCGGAATTTTAGGCAGCATAAGTATAGTTTCTTTTTGGGCCTGTTGATTACCAATTTATAGATAAATATTTATTTTAAAAGTTAGCTTCACTCAGAGAAAAACCAAAAATGTTGTACTTTAATCAAGTACGAGTATGTTGAAGGTGGACATTTTTTAACTGGAGAGCAAAGTTAATTTTTCAATAACTTTTTAATAATTCTTTAATTATATAATATAAGTACATTAACATTATTTTTTAACATAACCATTTGCCGTTAACGTTTTACGCTTGTTTGAAAAATAATACTTGAAATGAGTTTTACGTATTCAAAATTTGTTTTTATTTATGTAAATTTAACAGTTGATAATGAAATTAAGGGTGATTTACACTTAAATCAAGAATATTGAGGAACGAAATGTGTTCAAAATTTAAAATATAAAACGAGTCGAATTTTCTCTCCCATCTGCCATCCGTAGAACTGATTTTTTTCTGAGTGTTGCTATAGCAATATTTTTATCGTGTTTATTATGGCTGAATTTGACTGTTACCCAACTTTTCGACAGCATCACGATCTCGGATCACGTGCGCAGCTCTGTTCGCAAAACTTGTTTGGGGGCTAGTGTTACCGTTAACGTCATCGGGTTAGAAGGCCGCAGCACGTTGGCATCGCGTGCTCGACGTGTGCCGACTGTTATTACGTATACGCCAGCGCGGCCAACTGTGTAGAAATAAAACATTAAATTACGTAGGTCGCCAGTTGCCCATTGTTTCTGTCGCCGACTGTCTGTGTGTGTGTGTGTGTGTGTGTGCGACTGCGATTCTAACTGCGACTGGGGCAGGTGTGGCACACACGTAGACCGCGCACGTAGCTGAAATTTTAAGCAATCAGCCAGGCAGTGGGACAGACAGACATATAGACAGTCAGGCTGGAAGACGGGCGGACAGACAAAGGGTTTGGGGCGGGCTTGGACCGCCTGCGGTTTCGTTCTGAAGTGGCCTTTAATAGTTTGCTGTCTGCAACTGCAGCAGAATGTGGCATATAGAATGTTGCCTGTGTATGCGTGGCATGCCGCATGTGGAGTTGTATTATAGTATGTGCGATTGTGGCGTGTGCTGGCAAACCAAAGAGCAGTTTAATGAAATAGCAAAGAAAATTGTGGCCGTTGCCACAGCTACATAAATGGCACTGCTGCAACGCGAACTGAAATTGTAATTATGCACCAATTGCAATGACTGCTAAGCGAGAGCCGCATTTCAGATGACCACAAGCGGATTTATAATGGCCGCGTATCCATAAACCCAAGGGCCAACTTCGCATAAGTAATGGCAAGTTACAAAATGATAAATTTATAGGCGACCATGTAATGTTAGATGGACCAATGTCATGTATATTTATGAATGTTCAGTTTCCAAGTAACTGAAATTATTGTGGTTCTTATTTTAGAATATATTTGATTTTTGCTGATAAAGTTCCGTTTGCAGTTGGGTTGGCCAAAGTTAAAAATATAAATTTAAGCAAAGATAAAAATACAGACTTTTCTTTTAAATTTGTTCACATTTACATGAATATTTTAAATTTGATTATTGAAATTTATTATGTTTACAAATATCATAAAGACAAAAATTCTAAGGAAATGTTTTTAAAACATCGCGAAACAACTTTTTGTAGCTATTTAAAAAGATGCACTTAAAAATACCCTGTAACCAGGACTTTAAATCTAATCTGTTTATACATACCAAAACAGGGTCAGATATTTTCCAGTCAGCCCATTTGAAACAACTCCAAAATTTACTTACGCGCCTTTTTACTCATTTTTTTACATGCTGGGTATTACAAAATGGTTGCCTAATAACCTAGGGGCGTCTTTCTTATTAAATTGTGTTCTATTTGCAATTTTCCCTAGATATACACAAGCCAGACTTTGATTTGTATCTCGAAAAAGTCAATAGAAAATCGTATTGCCTACCTTTATTGAAAAGCAAGAGGAAAACTCAAATAAGCAGCCGTTTGCCAATATTTCAATTTGAGCCAGCAACTTTTCATCGCTTTCGGAAAATGCTGGGGGCTTAAATAAAATCCGAACATCTGCTACACAAGTAGCCACAAAACATGGCTTTAAGACTGTTGGGCCACAACTTTAATGCTACAATCCGAAAAACCCGTCTCAATAAAACTAAATGAGTGTGTGAGGGGCATTGGACAAGCAACGTTTGCATTGTACATGTTTTGTATATGTGCGCATGTGTGTGCGTGTAATAACAGAGAAAACAAACAATGCCAAGAAAACAAATATTAACAATGCCAATAAACATAAGTAAAGCACATACTGAGAAAAGTACCCAGAAATAATCCTCAAAATAATCATTATGGCCATAAGGAGCCGACAGCTGTTCACAGCTAGCCACAAAGCTATGTAAAAATTGCAATGGGCTATCAAAAAACAACAACAACAACAACAAGTAAAACAGCCACAATAAAATGGACAAAACTGAAATATGTCCACATCCTTGGCCAAGCAGTTTGGGTGTATTAGTGCCCCGAGTGCCAGTGTTTATCTAAACATCTATGTGCTCGCATTAGACAACCACATACCGTATATTTTAGCATACACACACACACACACACGCACACCCACACATTCAGACAGCAACGCATAGCAATGCCCAAAAGGATAATCGTCCAAGATTTAATGGTATTTTTATGTTAGCAAAAGGATTTTTAATTGCTTATACGGAGATTCCTCCGCTTAGAGCTGACACAAGAGGTTATTTATATGTGGACAGGTGTATCGCAAATTAGACAAAAATTACCAGAATCAGAGGCGCAAAAGGAAACCGGTAGTCGCTCCAAAAATTGATGATAGCTGTGGGCATTCAAATGCGGTGCTAATTAGTTTTGTGTCCTCAAGGCTTGGGCTTATATATTTAATAGCACACTGAATGTTGATTGATAAGACTGAGATTGATTATTGATTAGAAAGGTGAATGTAAAGGTAGAGAAGCTTAAGCTGAAATCTGCATCACAGGTTCCTTTAGAAAATAAAACTAGAATTATATGACAAGATTACATCTTATCCAAATAATATAAATCATCATAAAAAATAAATAAAAGCCTGTTTTGAAACTATATAGCTTAATAGAGTATCTTACCCAAATAGTACTGATAATAATATAAATCATCACAAAAATAATTTCTGAGATAATTTAAACAATAATAATAATTTACCTAATTTATAATGTATTGCTTATAGTTGGTTTTTTCTCATATACATGTGCTGTCCAAGCAGCTTTGATTAATGTAGTGCCAGATTCATTAATGAATTTCAACTAGGCGGAATGGGAAACAAAACAAATGAAAGTTGAAAATCTGTAGAGCGGCAGGCAAAATTCATAAATCAAGAAGATGCTCATTAATTCACATCTTGACAATTGGTCAATGTTCACGATTTAAAATGCATTAAAAAGCAACAGAAAAGCGTGGCAAAAAAAAATAATGGGAGAATTATGTCAAAGAGAAGTATGAAAATGGAATAAAAAAACTCGCTGCGTGGAGTTCAGTGTCCTGGTCATGTCCTGGCCGCGAAAATGATTAATGATAAATTATTTAAGGAACGTTGACAGCAAATAAAATAACAACGCGGCACGGAAAGGCAGGTGGAATATTTACGAGCATTAAATGTATTTAAAATGTTATTACAGTCCGCTGCGGATGGGCCCGAGCCGAGCACTTGATGACCCCAAACAATATAAAGCATAAAAGCAAATAAATTATGAATATTAAGTTGCCAGACAAGGAACAAAAGTCAATTGCTCAAGTTCATTGATGGGAACACTGAGCGAAGGCACCAAATTGACTATTCCGATGGCACTTGGGAGCTTAACGGCTTAGAAAATGCCAACACAACCTCCCCCAACTCCGCTCCAGGCCAAACACCACCCAGCGCTTATGAACGGAAAAGCCATAAGTTTCCATGGCCAACCATTTGATTAGATGGCCTGTCCAGCTACGATTCGAAATATACTCGAGGGGAGCGAATGTTTATGCAATTGGATTCAATTTTTCTATCTGATGATTTGAGCATTTCAAGCATTCTACAGTTAAGAGAAGTCAGCAAAATGCTCTCCAATGGGTATATATATTTATATATATATATATATATATGTGTATGTTTGTGTGTGTGTTGTTTGTGCACTTTGTGTTGCTCTTTTAGTATGCAGTCTACTTTGCTGGCATTTATGGTTTCTGTTTATCAAATTCCGGCCGCAAGATTTTTGAGCCCGAATTTCTGTGAAACTCTCACAAAATTTTGGGCAAAAATTTGAAACGCATATGTTAAGCTATGCATTTTTAAAGCTTCCATTTATGGTAACTTTGCACATTGTCACAGTATGGAGCACTCTGTGCTTTTGTGGCAACTCAGACCCAAAGTGCCAAACAAGAGATTTTCAATAGGATTAGAGAATTGTGTGTACTGATGTTAATGGGCAGTTGCCTTAATTATTTTATCAGCATTTCTCGTTGTTGTAGTAAATGTTGTTATTGTTGTTTAACTTGATTTAGGTTTTAGCCAGACAATTTTATTAGCGAGTTGTTCCAGTTAAAGGTCATAATATTTAAAATGAAGGTTGATATTTTATAAGTACCGAATGTAGATATAACTACTATAAAATTATAACAATAATAATATATTAAAAGAAAGCCCATATTTCGGATACAAATTTAAGCATCTCATCTTTACTGTTATATTTAAGAAAGGTGTTCTTCTGCCCCATGCAAAGCGTATTATATTAAAGCCACAAAACTGAATAAGACCTCATCGATTCCAACACGTATAAGTATAAATTCTGACAACACCCACAAATTAAAATCTCAGCAGTTCAGTTGCTTGTAAAAAAAAAAAAAAGATTTAATTGAGCTTACCTTTCTGCACATATAAATGCTATGAAAGTCTTATGGTAACCATAAAATGTACAATCGCCGAACCGCCAATTGAGGACGCAAAATTCTCGCTACATAAACATAACAGAGACAAACAGACAGACAAAGCAGAGTCGGCGCAGCAAGCGAAGCTAATTTCATCTAAGTGGGCAAAAAAAATGCTGAGACTTTGTGCTGCAATGTCGGGCCCCATTCCAGAGGTAATCCCGCAGCAACCAGTTCGCAATGCTCAGCTTTTTTTCTTTTTCCATATTTGTTGGGCGAATTTTACTGCTGGCTAGGGAGCCGCTGAAGTTGGTTGTAACTTCAAAACAAAAGGACACAAAAACCAGTGAGAACAAATGTCCATTCGGGTGCCGAAGATTAAATACCCTTTCAGACGAACATCAGATTTTGCAGTATGATATCGTAAGCAAATGTCACAAGCTTGAATGAGCTTCAAATTGCAAAGTTTTGTTTTGATTTCACAAAAGCCAAAAAGTTTTTTTTTTAAAGGGAACTCAAATTTTGATCAATTGTTTACCTTTATGAAATATAAGTCCGATAATGATGAAATATTTCATTAAATACCAAACAGTCGACTTTTACAAAAACTCGTTTCTCAAGCAATTGTTTCTATCACAGCTATATGTTATAGTAGATTTATTAGTAAAATTACGAACTTAAGTCAAGTTTTAGCAAGACAGCTTCAAAACAAATAAAGCTATGTTGACTCGGCTTGCCATCCTGATCAAGAATATATATACTTTAAGATGTCGAAAATGTTTTCTTAAATGCGTATCACATTTCGTGACAAAATTATAATACTCTCTGCAAAAGTGTAAAAAAAAAAGACCAAACAAATGACAAATAATAAAAATCGAGTATTCGCATTGGTTACTTAAAGGATCAGCGTCTGTGTGTGTGAGGGAGTGTGTGTATGTGTGGGGGTCGTGCCGTGTGGGCGTGGCAACGCTTTCAATGTATTTTAAGTGCTTGGCTGCCAGTTAAAGTTATTGCTGCATAATTTCCGACGCTAAACATTTCCGCTGCACATAATTACGCGCATAACGAGACCGCACGTAAAATCTCAAGTGAAAATAAAACTGAGCCTAGCAAACAAAAAAAAAAATAAATAAAAATAAACAAATAAAAATATATATACAAAAAAAGGAAAATAAAAATTGCAGCCGCCGCATGTTGCGATGTGATAAAAAAAAAGCCTGTTAATGTTTATGCATGCCGCGCCCGGAGCGCAGAACAATTGTCCTGCGGGACGCTGTGTGCCGTTGCCATTTTGCTGGGGCTTATGGCCAGACCATTATGGACAACTGCAATGGCGACAATAACGTGCCGTTGATGTTTCACACCTGAGACACATTTTCGGGGAATGTGCGCGTTCCCTCAGTCCCTCCCCAACTCCCCAACCAAACGGAACAGGTGGTTGGCGCAGCGCCCAAAAGTGCGCTATTAAAATCGACTACGTTATAGACACACTCATGTGTATGCATATACGTATGTATTCAGACATAAGCTGAGAGGTTGAAATGCTGCCAAGCCAGCAAATGCAACACAAATTTTGCGGTTTTGTGGTTATCCTTTTAAGGTGCCAACAACCAGAGCAACAGCAGCAACAACAACAACAACAAGGACCTGTTTGTCGGCTGTTAAGCTTGTTAGGCGTAAAATATGTTTTTGGCAGATTTTATTGCAGGGGGTATTTAATAAATAAATTTACATGTTATTCAGATTCAAAGCTTTGCCTATTGAAGCGACTGGCAAATTGACGGCTTTGAATTAATGGGATTTTTTTATTTAGACCAATAATGTTGGCTGTGTAGATGGAAATTAACTGTGAATAACATATGTGCGGATTGGCAATAGGTAAAGCCTTTTACACTCTCTTTGTGTTAACAATAATTTTATTTTATTAATTAATTTTTCTTCAATTCAGTCTACGAGAACAGCCACATATAAATTTTAACAAAATTTAAAAATATATCTCTACTGTAGATACCTTAAAAGCCTAAGACACTTTTAAACATAATACTTAAAGGTAAGACAAGCAAAGCCAACTTTAAGCTAAATCCAACAATTGCATTAATTTTTCCCAGCTTCGAGCATATCCCAAATAAGTTCAGCGATTATTTGCTTAGACTTTAGGGCCACATTTTCCTTTTGGCTTAGTGCGTAAGTGGTGAGACCCTTAAAGCGGGTTTCGTGCCGCGCCGTAATTAACCTAAGCACACAAAATGATTTCGTGTATGCCGCTGGCATTTTGCCAATCAAATTGAGCATAAATCTAAACAAAATTCTAGGCTCGCTGGCAGTTAGCGCTTTTTGGCCGCGGGCGGAGTTTAATTAAACCTGAGAAGCGCAAAATTTAAACGTTTAATTGAAAAACTTTAAACGGGAGGAGTTGTCCCAAGAGAATATAAACGACACTTTTTAGTTGGCTGCCGGCAGAAGGTGTTTGGGGCTGCCGGTCGCTATAAGGCGTTTCTTTGGCATTCCAACAATGCCACAAGCGGCAACTTTGACGCAGAGTCAAACGAAATTTTTGAGCGACAGTTTTTGGTCGTTGGCTGGAAAATAAATTCGCTATGCCGTGCAAAGTTATCAAGAGCCAACAATTTTGCGGGCAGGAAGGCAGCGAAAAATTATGACAGTTGATAGTTGGCAGACAGTGGTGGCTGGTGGTGGTGGTGCTGGTGCTGGTGGTGGTATAGTATTAAAATCACTCATACGCACCGTGAGCTGGCAAAAGCGACTAGCATCAGTTCTTGTTGCCAGTTGCCCTGGGAGCAGCATTAATTGACACGTGATAATTTAATTAACGTGGCTCCAAACGTGGCCAGAGCTAGTGCTAAGCGTCATCATCATCATCATCATCAACACCATCGATGGCGGTAGTACCAAAGCGAAAGCTAAAGACACATCTCAGGCATTTTTTTTTTTTTTTTTTTTTTTTGTATTTTTGTGCCCAGCGAGTCTGCTAATTGGGTCAGCTTTGAGAGCCGGGACCGGGACCGGGACCGGGTTTGCCCATCATTGTTTGCGCATTGCCATTGGCCACAGGCGCCACCATTGCTGTGGGTCTGCCATAGAACGCAGTTCTGTTGAGTGTCTTTTAATTACAGCGTGCGGCCCTTGTTGGCAAAAGGGATTTTCTTGTTGTTTGCCGATGACGCACCGTCACAGTTTTCCACTTCGCTACGTTTCAGAGCAGCAATGTATGCAGAGATAATTGACATCAGCTCAACAGCTGAACAGCGCGTTGGAGACCTTCAGCCTCCCGCCTCACGCATGCATCATAAACTACATGTGCCTTGAATAAACTAAAGTTGCCCTGAAACTAAAGGCTGTTCCTTTGCTCCGGTTCTATTGAATTTAGCAGCTGCGCCAAGCTCCACTTGTATCCTTGCTCGAGTGATGTGAACTTTATGATTATGGCAGAGCAGGCAATGCACTGTAATTTATTTGTATTTTTTTGAATATTATTTGAAATACTATTCTGAGAGCAGGTTTTCTATGCATGTAAGTTAAATGTATAAGAAATTATTTTTCGTCATATATCAAAAGTAATTACATAACATTTTTATCATATATATTTGTATTTTTAATTCCATTAATTTAATTTAATTCGATTTAATTAATTTAATTTTTTTTTTATCAGAAAGAACAATTTTATCCGCCCTTTGGCAGCATAATATGGCTTATGCTTATTGGTGGACTTTTATTGATAAACAAACATATACACATATATGTTTTAAAGACCACAAGGCTTCAACCTGAAGGTAAGCGGTATTGTTATTTTGTTGTTGTTTTTTGTTGTTATGCACTTTTAATAGCCCTATTTAGTTATAATTACAGTTCAAGTGCTTTTTCGACTTTTTTTGTTGTTGTTGTTGTTATACAGCAGCATGCTCCAGATTGGGGTCTGGGGTTTTAAACTTTGGTTCCCCTCCTTAAAATTCCGACAAGTACGTTTTGTGAAATTAAGCCCTTAAAACTTGCCTTAATTTTTAGCATGGGCGCTTATTCTTAGCGTGGGTACTGTTAGCTAAAAAGTTTTAAAGTTTTCTACAGTTGAATATTTAAGAATTTTGATATACTTGCATTTATTAAAATATAAATTCTGACCCCATAATAACTGGCAGAGATTGCATATATGGGACAATAAACAGCTGTGATTAGAATGCGTTAGCTCTTTATACGCGTTGCTTATCCACTTCGCCTCCGTTTCTAATAACCTTAAGCTATATTTATGCGATTAAGCACATAAACTTTGTCAACCAACAACAACGCATAAAAGTATGCTACGATTATTGACCTACTTTAACAATGGGCGCGGGTGAGGTATTTTTGAACATAAATTGTAATTTACTGAGTGCTTTTAGAAAACTTTGTGCTGTATAGCATTATATTGCAGACTAATAAATGTTCTTGTAAAGTAATAAGTAATAAGTTCTGCGATATTTCATTGGGAATTATAACTATTAATATTATAATTTGTCTTAAAGCAGTATACAGTTTTTGTATACGCTGAACCCATAGAAAATGGGTAAGAAGGGTATAATGGTTTTGTGCAAATGTATGTAATAGGCAGAAAAGGTCATCACCCATAAAGTACATATATTCTTGACCTGCATCAACAGTTCATATAAAGATTTTAATATTTTAATCTGAGTGCGTGAGAAATCGACAAAATCGATATATCCTGAAAATCTGTTTTAGATCTAGATCAGCAAATTTGACAGGCAATTTTCCGATGGCCTTCTCTCAATACATAACGCCAAAGTACAAAAATCGATATTTTTCCAAAATAACAATGCTAATAATGTGTGAATATTTGAATGCAATGAGCTTGAAATGCATGTGACGACATGTATCTTCTAGTCGGGCACTCCCCAATAGAGCTATCGTGTTTGTTTATTATTATTATTATTTTTTTGTTATGTAAACAGTTACAAACTCATAGATAATAACTGCAAATTATAAGTGTTAAGATTATTTTAAGGCCCACTGTGCTGCAATGTGGCAAATGGGCTGAGTCAAAGTTAAGTGCCGCTTGAGCCTTTTTAAATATAGACACTCAGTGAGGCTTACATACAAATACTCGTACGCATCATTGCCAACCAGTTCGTCTCCTCCTGCTTCGAGTCCTCCGCCCGCCGTTGTTATTGTCAACTGACAACGCCGCTGGCGAATGTGTTGAAATTTCCAAGTGCTGGCTATGTGAATCGCATAGCGGACGAAGTAGTGGCTGTTGAATGCAAATATTAATAGCGCAAATTTTCTGTTGCATAACAGGAAAATTGCGGATACATTCCATGTTTGACCGTGCGTGTGTGTGTGAATGTCCATACATACTTTATATATACTTATTGTAAATAACAGTGTGTGCCATTTGTTGCTGGTTTTTAGAGATGAGAGCAGGACAAACTATTACATTTCACAAAATGAACCATTTCAAGTTTTGTACTTGTACTGTGTGTTTAAATTATATATATAAAATGTGCATAAATTGTATATTTACATGCAATTTTCTTCTTTTGTACTATGTATATACAATTTTCACAGAAATACGACACGCACTCATTTCTATCAAGGTTCTTTGTGTGTAAAGCTCAAATGCATCAACATGCAAGTACATATTTTTGTTGTTTTTTTCGAATAAAATTAATATAGTTGTACAGTTTGTTTACACTTGTTGGAACATTTTTGTTTGTGTTCTTAATTTGATTGCCACAATATTTAATTCTCCATCCTTTTTTCTGCTTTTATTAATACGACTATATGCATTGTAAGCTTTTCAATATTTACTAGCTTTTGAGTTAACATTGCATTTTATTTCACTTAATTTATTATAATTTTATAGACAAAAGTGAACTCGCCAAGGCTTGTATTTATTTATTTTTGCAAGAGTCGGTTTTATAACTAACAATAACATCTTAGAATATTACCTTTTCTATATGCAAGCATTGCCTTCTTGCTTAAATTATTGAAATTTTTGATTAGAACTAAAACAACAAGCCATGGGATGCAGAACAAAGCATCCACTTGACCGCCAATAGAAACAGTTAGCCAGTTAGCCTAGAGAAGAAAAATAAGAGAAAAATAATAATGCGGCCAACAGATGCCGGCAATTTCATAAAATTTAATTAATGCCAGCATATGGTAATGAAATGCCACAATTTAGAAAAATGACTAGCACTATTAAAAGTATATTAAAACCGTTGAAAGTGGGCTAGAGGAGGCTTGGCAGCATGTGCAGTAAATGTCCTAAACAAATTTTTTTTCTTTACACAGCTGAGAGAGAATAAAAACATATTTTAATTATAATTCTAATTTTATTGAATATATCTATCTAGTTAAATTAAATCCGTAAAGTCGGTATCTTATGGAAACGTTTAAGACTAATTTAGGTAATCAACGGTCAATGCTAATGCATATACGATGATAGTGCGGCTAAATGCAGTCTAGTGGAAAATCCTCATTAATTACTAATGCCCAGCTGAGTTTGACTTGTTCAGCGTTTAACGTTGCGGTTGCTTGATTAAATTTTAGCTGCATGTGGTAATTATGACACCTCAACACACTTGCCCCACTCGAAACACACACACACATGCACGCACACTTGGCACACAGGGCAATAAGCCAATGCAATTGGATGAGTTGTCATTAAGCAGACGAGTGAAGGCTACGTTTGAAATATTGCACAATCAGCGCATTAAATAATTAAGTGCTTAATTAAATGGTGACCAGGAAAATGGCCAACAACAGAAGCAGCCTGTAGACGGCAATATAATATCCCGATTGTATTTCAGTCTCTCTCAGTCTGTGCTGGCAGGGCATGAACTAATTTTTGTATTGTATTTCGTGTGCTAATGGCGCATACAAATGCGAACAGTTTTAGGATGGGCGTTATCTGTGGTCATCTACTGGAATGGAAATGAAAATGAAAATGATATGGCATGCACATCACGTGCGGCCTCAAATTTGTAATGAAAATTAAATAAGAGTCAATTAAATGAGTGAAATGGCGGCATTTGCTGCTAGTTTGTTGGGGAGCCTGTTGCATGTCTCGTGGATTCGCTCATTAACTCGTACAACGATTAGCCCCGAGCATTATATATGTATGTGTACATGACTATTGATACTCGACGGGGAATAGGTGATACGTCCGCAAAGCCAGCTAATGACTATAATTAATTATAAGCGAAGCGGTTGGCGGTAGATGAATTGTGTAAGATATCCTTTAGACATTTAGCCTTAGCAAAGGGATACAAGTTCGCATCACATGTTAGTGTGTTAATAAAAATATTATATTAAAAAAAATTAATAAGATTAATAATAATAATAATAATTATAATTAAAATAGATACAAATATATAAACAGATAGATACATATAATGCAACAGGTACACACATATATATATGTATAAATATATATATATATATGTACAGATAACGTTTCAATAACAAAAACCACAACGATTCTACCGATTCACAGATAAGCTACAGATACAGATACAGATACAGATATTGATACAGATACACATATAATAACAACTAACACAATTATGATGATGCAGTTATACCAATTCATAGATACAGATACACAGATGCAGCTACAGATACGTATACGTATATGTATATAAACACACCTTGAATTTTTTTCTTCTTAATTGCAAATAATCTTATATTTTGTGATATGTACACTGTTATTTAGATGCATTTCAAATTCAGCGCATGCAGCATAAAATACAATATTGAAATTTTGAAATAGTTTGATGTGATTCATTTTTGAGTCGATTGATTTAGTTGAAGAATATTGAACTGCGGCTGATAGTTGATTCCGTAGTCGAACTAGTTGCATTGGAACGCGGCTTACGGGCAAGTGAGGTCTTTCCCATGCCAGTGCGTTTCACAGATCCTTTAATGCGTGGCATACTTTCCTTGATGTATAGCTCCTGTACGTGTTCCAGTGCCTCCTGTAGCTCTTTCTGGCTGCTATGTCGCATAGGGGGTTCCTTTGGATTCTCGTAGATGATGAGCTCAATGGGTATGCCGAGCTTAAGCGGCTTTCCGTCCGAGTTTGGGCTTGTCTTGGCCATGCTCATAAACTCATTGACCTCCGAGTCGCGCAGCAACAGATAGTTGTCCTCATTGGGCAGAAAATCGCTGGGATTCTGATAGCTTGTGTAATCGCGGACCACGCGTATAACACTGCGCGAGTTAAGATAGAAACGATCGTAGACGGTCAGTGTGTAGTACAGCTTGCGAGTGGTTTTGGGTGCCACCAGCCAAAAAACATAGATGCCGGCCTTGTCGGCATTAATTGAGACAAGCTGGCGCTCTAGCTGCTTATCCCTGAGTTGGGCATACCAGGTGGTGCGGCAGACCATCATCATTATGGGCAGATAATTGTCGAACCTGTGATGATCGTTAATCAGGGCTGAGTTCGGATTGCTCAGATAGGTGAGGCCTGGCCGTGTCAATGGCATGCCCATAACTCCACCATACATGAGCGTAGCCATGCAATTGTTAACGCCGTATTCATAACCCGTCGGATCGAAGCATATCACCAGCGGCCTGTGTTCGTATATCTCCGAGTTTATGGTGTTCACAGAATGCGTATGCTTGTGCAAAATGTGCATCATCATATTGGATGGGAACACTACCTCGTTGCAATTGCCAACTGGACAACTGCCGGGTACTCGCGACAGATGTCGAAGAGCATCACGGCGGTCTTTTTGCTCCTGTTCGTTGTCTTTGGCTTCCTGCAACTTTTTTTCCATGTTCCTTTCCATTTCCTCCTGCATTTGCTTTTGTGTTATTTTGTCTCGAGGCATGTTGACTGTTAAAATTTTATTTTAAAAACATATCTTGTAAACAAATATGTGAACTTTGAGCGTTCTCGGACGTTGAATCTCGGAACGCCTGCTTTAAGTTCAATTGAAGGATGAGGCATGGCCTAATTTGATATTTGTTCTTCCATACTCGAATCAAAAATCAATTTTTACAAATTTCCAGTTATGAAAAGACATAAATAAATCGTATCAATATTTTTTTTACAAACCGCTAAACATATTAGGTGAAATTTATTTTTCTTTTTATTTAAAATTTTTTTTATTGTGTTCATGAGTTTTTAGGCTATAACATTTTAACCAAAATTAATACCATAGAAGAAAATTTGAAGTTTACGAAAAAAAACCTGCCGTTGTATATAAATTTGTCCAGCCTTAAGGCGGCTAAGCAATTGTATAAAACTAAGCCAAAAGTATTAGATTAAAGCATTGTCAGAGATGGGTTAAACAAGTGATCCGTCACCAAGTGAAGGCTTCTGTTTTAGTGGTTCGCTTTTCAGTGCATTGCCGTTTGTTGTTGTGCATTTAGTTTTTCTCACTTTGAATTTGCTTTTCAACTTGCCAACTTTGGACAGTACGAAATGAAAATTGGATTGGACTGCGGGGTACAAAAAGCAAAAATGTTTGGCATTCAAAACCATTTAGAGAGAGGTGTGCGGGTAATTCGAAAAGTTTGCACATAGTCGGCGAAAACGGACAGCATGCCGAGCACTTCAATTTAAACTTTTGGCCGCCCGCAAGTTTATTTTTTATTTTGATTTTTTTTTTTTTTGAGTTAAATACTATGAAGATTTTGCGTAAATTTAGACGAGTATGGCAGCAAAATTCTGTATGTATTGTTGTTGTAGTCAGTTTAGGTCTTGGCTTAGAGCTTGACGTTCTCATTTTGGTTGGGTCTGGATTTCTATTACAAGGGTCGCGCCCGGCTTTCATTACAAAAAGTTAATTAATTGCTTCACTAATCGCATTTGATTAGCCAGCCAAGCCAAAGACAACAAGAAGAAAATATGTGTATTCATATAAAAATGTGTGTCTATAGCTAAATAATGTTGGTTTGCTTGCAAGTGGTTGGCAATGCGTCCGAAAATCGCATTACTTTATGTCCGACGAAATGTACTTTGTCGGTATCCCACTTGGCCAGCACATGTCCATTTTTTGATATGGGTGCGTGCCACCTATATCTCAATTTGACCACAAAAGCCGGCACTCTAATGCCATCAGCTGCAAAAAGGTCGTGTGCTCCTTTTTATAGAAAGTGGTTCGGTTCGCTTAGCTTCAAAGTTTGCAACAGAATTTAATTCAAAAAATGTTTTCCCACCGCTCGAATTACACGAGTCTCAATAGTTTTTTTTTTTTTGTGGCTTGCGCTGCCTCCAACTTTATCGACACATCAAGTCAGTTCAAAAGGTGCGTGTCTAGTTTGGGACTTGGCTCTCTATCTTTGACAGCTACGACGCGCTGGCCGTAAAATTGAGAGTCGCCCACTTTTGGGATGTACACGCTAGAAGAAGATGGTCGAAAAATTTAAATGGGAACGGAAATGGATACGAGCGTTGTAATATGAAAAAATGCCATAGCTGAAAGGGCAATTTAAGGCAAGTCAAGTATGTACAAAGAGCAGGTGAAGTATTTTAAGAATTTTTCAGATGACAATTTGCATATTGATGGCAAATACTTGACACGAAAAAATTCAAAATGAAATGGCAGCAAAATACAAAATAAATCCAAATAACTTTGGAACTGTTGGATCAAAAATTGTTTTGAAGCTAGTACATTTCAATTGATAGAAATACATATTTGTGATTTTATTAAATGCATTTTTTTTTGCCTTATTGTGAGGTTTGCACAGAAATAAAAAAATATATTTGCTTATATTTAACTAAATATATTTTATTGCTTCAGTTCCAAAATCGTCAAACCGATTAAGTAATCTTAAATTGTTAATGGTTTTTCCAAATTGATATTTAGCTTAATTTATTTGACTACATAAACATTTGGACTATATTTGGCTCAAATCGTGCTGCATCAGATATGTATGTTAGTTTTTGTCACCGATGTACACGCATTCAGTATATTTTACGCGAACATTAATCAAATTTTGTGAATGACAGTGAAGCTTTTACATGTGACACACAGACAATGGGTTCAATCAGCAAAAATATTGATTGACATATCAATTTTGAGCAACGACTAATAACATCAGACTTTGACAGGCAGATGAGTGCGAATTTCAAAAGCGCATTTGTTACAAATTATGCAGTGGTTAAAAGTGTGAAACGGGTTCAGTTTGCAAAAACCCGATGCACAATTAGCCAACAAATCATAGAGTTTAGCGGTAAATTTGTCGACATAATATGAACTGCAACGCCAGTGAAATTTCCTCATTTGCATGTGAACACAAACACACACTCGAGCACAACTGGAAATACAAATACAAATACACAAACACTGTTCATACAAACAAACATTAACACACTCACACACACACGCACACTCAGACTCCACTTAATTTGTAAATAGATGCGGCTCTGCGAACTGAAGTTGTTGGCATACAAACCAGGCGCATGTCGGTTGCCAATTTGAAGTTGATTTTGAAAACCCACTTAGGGGCACAACATCGTGCAATGGTTTGTAAAATTCGTTGAATGGATGCAAATGAGCTGCAATCGAGCTTCCAAATAAAAGGACTCATAAAAGGATACACAAAAAAAATAAAAAAATAATAATAACAAAGCGTATGCTATGATAATAATGTATAATGATGTCTATATGCTTAATTGGAATTTTCTGTTGCACAAAATGCAAAACGCGATGATCATCTTTAAATGAGCACTAAGCCGAATAAACACAAACGTTTCGTTCTTAATATTTTAAGAAGATATCGTTCTTGACTATTCCTAAATGAAATAAGAATGTTTTTCTTGCATGAATTGAATCAAAATCTTTGAATTAAGTAAAGTGCTTAAAATGCTGCCAAAAATGTTACTGTGGAAAGCTTATCTAAAGTGATTTAAGATGTTTACTGAATTTTGTGCATGCATATGGGAAAAAAGTTAAGCTTGACAAATTCTGTTGTAGAATCAATACAAACAATAACTTGTTCTTATAGAATTATATCTATTTAATTGTCGAGCGAGTAAAAGATGAATTGACATTGATACACGCCCCAATGCTTCATCATGAAGTTATATACTATACTTATACTTATCGTTAAGCACAGACACGTATCTGTAAATCGTATGGCCCAGATCCACTTGAAGGCCAACATATTCACGCAAACGATGATAAATGATGACAGAGATGCCGTTAATGCAAAAGAGAATTCAAAAAATGCGCAAAAATCAGCTGACCCATAAATACACGTTCGCTTAATATGTATGTCTATATCTATGTCGGCGCCCGGGCGTGTTGACCCCAAGCGAAGGACCTAGAACAGCCGAATTAAATTCCACGCAGGCGTGAGCCTGAACATCATTAATTTTCTTATATGCATTATGGAATTTATTATTGATTTTGCGAGCGAAAATGTGCGTGGTCCAAGAATTGGTTTACCTTAATAATATGACGCAACGCTTTAAAGCAACTTTCTACGTGGCGTATACGTAATATGCAGAAAATTAGTATGCAAACGTTGTTAATATTTGCACATATATAAATGCGCTTAATTGGCTAAATTATGTGCTGGCAAAAAATGTGCATACAGCAGAAAGTAAGCCAAAAAGTGTCTGAAAAGTAAAAAGTTAATAACCACGAACTGTAAATGCCCTTGGCAATAGAGCAGAGCTATTATATAATTGGTAAAGTAAATCTTAAAAAAAAGTTTTAAGATTAAATACAAATAAAAATTCAAAATTTTAATGGGTAGGTAAATAATAGTATGTTTACATAACACTAGCTAAAACTAAATTATTGGCGAACATTGCTGCTAGTTTAAATACCCTTCAGAGTAAGGATATTATGGGGCGCTCTGTTGGAATAACTGAGTAAAACTCGTGGCTAAAAGTGCTGCCAATTGCAGTAGAGCTGTGGTGCTGGTAGTGCTGTGGCAATGCTGATTTTTTGTTGGATGGTTTGTGGGAGTGAAACGACGTTTAATTTAAAATGAAATACATCATGCTGGCCAATTATTTCAGCAATTTTGCAAATTAGTGGCCCGGTCTATTTCTGTTGCCGAAAAAGCGACCAATTACCAAGCAAGGGTGTGTCTCCCTTTTCTCTGTATATGTGTGTGTGAGCAAGTGTACGAATTTTCGTAGCACACTTTTGTGGAGTTGGCGCTAATTACGGATAGGAAAAGTAATTGCAAAAGTTAAAACTGGCAAAGAAAATCGGGCCAGAATACAAGGCTAACAAGTGGCCATTGTCTATGTCTCAAGGGTCCAAGCAAACAATATGACAAGGACCAAACGCATTAACACAAAAAAGAATTGTTAAACTGACGAAGGGTTAAATCAGAATGTGAATGGAAAAAGCAGTAAAAGGTGAACCACATACAATGAAATTTTAATTAAGTCTGAGCCGGTTCGCTTTTGTGCTGATGCAGCCAAATGAAAATGCCACTGATTATGTGCATGTGTGTGTGCGAGTGTGTGTGTGTGTGTGTGTGCGCCCGAGTGTATCTAAAATGTTGGCACACATCTATGTGCATACATATTTTGTTTACACTTTGCTTTATGTACTTTTACTTTTGTGTATGTTTTTGTATTTGTGTTTTGTTGTGTTTTGTTCTGTTCTGAATGGCTGCACAAATACAAAACGTCTGCAACTTTGTGCATGTGTGTGTGTGTGTGTGTGTGTGTGGTCTTCGGTCTCTGTGCAACATAAATGCATTTGTGTAATTACACAACAAACACAATTGTATCTATATCATGTACTTTGTTGCATTTTAGCTTTGCTGCCATTTAAAGCCGCTTCTCTAATTGAACTAAATGTGCTAAAGACTGCAAAACTTATGGCAATAAGAAAATAGCTTTAGCATTGTTTTGTAATTTCAGCTCATTAGCCAATTTTGTTATAGCACGATTCAGAGCTAAGATTTTTGTTGACTTGACCCCATAACGATCGGCATTTACACAACAATTTCAACTATCCTTAACAATTGTAGCAATGAAATTATTCAAGAACCTCAAAGCAGATGCAAATTAAATAAGGAATTTTGTATAAAACCGAAGGAATTGCGATGTCGATTACACTCTGTTCGCAATGCGAAAATGAGCATATTAGTTCTGTGCAATACCTGATCAAGGTACTTTTTTTTTATCGATTTTTTAGAAACTATTGACCTAAAGTACATTTTTTTCTGTCGGATAAAGTTTTAAGCTTTTTTTTTTTTGCCACTGGCTGCTATTACACTGTACATAGAGTATTGCACAGTTGGTTAGACACAACTGTAATTTTACTTTTTGTTCTGTTTTATTAGTGGGTTCCCCATAGCCATTCTTGAAGAAAATATTTGTTAAGAAATAATTATTTGACAAACCAAAACGAAGCAGTAAACTTAGTGAAAAAAAACTTTCAATTTAAAAGTAAAATTATGATATAAAATAGAATAAGGAATTTGAACTCTATATTAAAATATTTGTAATAAATAATTTTGGTTAAATTCTCAAAAAATGATAAATTCTTTGTAAATGAAGAATATTCTTGTAAAAAATCAAATTGGCTCTTAACATCCTTTAACCTCAATTCACAGTGCTGCTGGCCTTCAAAAGGGCAGCTTGTGGCCGAGTGCGTCTGTTTTTATTTCAATTAATTAAAAATGCAACTCAATGCATGTTGTGTGCGCTGAGAATACCCAAGCCCAGGGCAGTGCTGACCCTGGCTGAAAAACTGTGTCGAGGGATGTAAAAAGTAAAACGCGTTATTAATTTGACCTTTTTGGCAAGGGGGTGGGGCTGCTGTAAGGCAAAGCTGTCGGTTGTGGTTGTTGTTGTATTTTTTTATTTTTTTGAGTGAAGTGAATAAAGCCTCTCAGCCGTCAGCCCTTGAGTGGTAAGCCACGGCGTTAAGAGACGGCAATTAATCAGCACTGAGATTTCCACAGAAAAAGATAAAGTTGCAGCTCAAAGACAGTTACACCAGCTTCCGACGGACTTACACTTATGCGTACTGGTCAAGGACCAGGCAAAAGAAGCAAAGACGAAAAAAGAAAAAAAAAAAAAAAAAGAAGTCAAGCAGCAAAAGCTAAAGGCAACAACATAAGGAACATGGATTACAACGACAACTGGTCAACTGCCGACTTTAAGTGCCAATTTGTCCATTTAACAAAAATTTGTTTAGGTTGGCAGGTTTTTTGTGCATCGATTGGCTGACATTGCATATTAAATTTCTGTATGTGCAATTTTATGCGATAAAATAGAAAAATGTTGCAATAAATGCACAAAACTGTCAATTGGCTCGCCTGCGAAAAAGTAGCAAAATTTCATAAATGAATAAAAAGCAGGTCATGCCAAATGTGACCGAATCACACACCCACCTACACACATATACACACTGAAGTATAGACAGAAGCACTCACACGCAAACAAGCACAGAGACGATTTATTTCAATCAGGCTGGAAAATTGCGCATACGCCCCGTCAAACGGGCAACAACATCTGACAACTGAAATCATTATAGTAAGGCAGCAAAATAGACGCTAAAGAATATATCGACATGCAGTTTGACAGTTTGACTATTTGACTTGAGCGAACTCGGATGCCGTCAGACAGCAGCTAGTAAAAGAAGCTTGGTATTTCCGCCGTTCCATTCAACTTCCATACAAAATGACGTTGCAAATGGGTTGCCGGGCCGGGCCGAACAGTGAGAGCTGAGCTCAGCCTGGGTGCTGGGGGCAGGCACTAAATAAACTCGTATAAGATGAAAATGGCAAACACGCTGCTTTTCCTTAGCCCCCAATAGCGGCCATAGCCTCTGGCAATGGGAAAACTTTTCCTCAAAGTGTGAGCAAATAAAATATGTTTAGTGCACAGGCGCAAAACTGCAACTGCCAGTCGTGTTGACGTGTTGCATTGTCGTTTGTTTACACAACCACACAACGACAAGAGCAGGCAACAAAACTTTTCGACATGCTCGAAAAATCTGCACTCGGTTTTAAAGTCTTGCTTTAAAGTCGGGGAAATAATTTCTATAGGATTTCTACACAGAAGTAAATGTGAGCTTAAATATTATCTGTTCAAGAGCTTTAGATAATTCTCTAGCAAATCCTCAATTAAAGGCAAACTAAATATAAGGATAGCTGCATAAACTAATCCACGTATTCAATGCTTTATTATTGTATGACTGACTCATCAATCTACTTTATTGTGGCTTCTCTCATACTATGCATAATAAACAAAACAAAAAAACAAAAGCAAAACGTTTCTTGCGACTCACGCGTTTCAAATAAAATGCTGCCAATAAAATGTCATAACGCGTGAACGTGTATGTGTATGTGAACGCGCGCGTTTGTGTGTGTGTGTGTTTGTTGTTTATAGTCGTTGCGATCACGTGCTGCAAAGTTTGTTGGGCCGACAGTACCCAATCCCTTTATGCGGCTCACGCAGTGCGCTCCAACTGTAAAAATGTCTAAACAGAGCAAATGGAATCAGAGCAAAGCAACGGCAACGGGAACGCCAATAAATGTGCAAGTCATATATATACATACATATATATATATATATATATATATGTATATGTCGGTATAGAGCAACAATAAAAATAAAATAATATAAATACAAGAGGAAATGCTGCCTTTGAGGTGCCGCAGTTTGAATACCCTTGCATACCCTTGCAGATATGTTTAATACATATATATTATTAAAATTTTGATAAATTAATCTAATTTTGGCCCACTTGGTCAGTAATTTAACATTTTTTTCCATCTCTATCTCTTTCCTTATTTCTATCTATTAAATATTAATTATTATTTTTATTGTTTCTTTAACGTTTCCTGAATTTTAATACCATTTAGAATAGTTTTACATTAAGCTCTTCCTATTTAGTTGTACATTCTAATAATATTTCTGGACAGATAAATAAAATAGCCCTATCGTGTCGGTGATGTTTATTAATTTTTAAAAAACTTTTAAGCGGTTACCTTTTAATATTTTGTTGAATGTTTTTTAATATTTATTTTTGGTTGTATTTAGACCTTTGCTAATTTTTTCTGAAGAAATTGACAGATTATTTTGCATCGAAACGGAGAGACGAACAGTCAGATAGCTGCGTAGACTCGACTGTTGATACTGATTAAGAGTATATTAGAGTATATATATTACATAT
Organism: Drosophila colorata; assembly: GCA_035041545.1. Classification (NCBI taxonomy): domain Eukaryota; kingdom Metazoa; phylum Arthropoda; class Insecta; order Diptera; family Drosophilidae; genus Drosophila; species Drosophila colorata. The sequence continues at coordinate 3,368,035 of JAWNLD010000154.1, forward strand.
AAATAGTTCAAAATTTGTTCAATACATTACACTTTTCAAAAGAAAATGATAAGACCTCTAACAAGAGTATAACAAAATTGCAGAAATTTCAAAGTGCCTTAATAAAAAGCATTCTACTCTGAGTTCAATTCATTTAAAGGCTGTTTATACATGTCATTTGTTTAATAGAGCATGTTTGATTTCTAAAGAACGACAAGAGAAATATTTCAGTAATATAGAGAGAATTTGCAATGGATTGAATTTTGCCACAATACACACTTACTAAAAAACGAAACAATCTTCCCTATTATTTTGGAATCGGTTTTATTTAGGTACTTCGTAACTGATTTTAAACAGATATGGATATTCCATGTGGAATATTCTATTGTCGTTAACAATTCATTGATTTAGCCACTGGCAAAATCTATACAAGCTTTGTCAATATTTGAGCCTATTTCATACAAATTGACAAACAATAATTTGTTTAATTAAAATGTTTGGAAATTCTGCAAATTATTTCATTATTTGATGTAGTTTATTTTATTGCATTAAAATATTTGCAAGTGCATGAAAATTGATTGCATAATATTTAAATAATCTTTTTAATGAATCACAATTAAATGTTGCCTAACTGTTCACCAAAGTCGAACGTGAGGCTGGACCATCGAATTGACCGGAAAATGTACAAAACGCCGCTCACAAATATAATTAAGCGACCAGGACATAAGCAAACATTGCCAAACAATAGGCAAATCGACTGTTGGGATTGGTGGGAGGCGTGACCGGGTTGGATAGTTGTGTAAATGTGCTAGGTGGATGTTGTTTGCCTCGCATTGCGTATACGACGTGTATTGCGTCAGAAAATAAAGCAGCGCTTGCAAATTGCAATGTTAAGTGCGTCAACATGGGCAACGAACATTATCTGGCTCCCATCCCTAACATGTTTGCCACCACAGATGCCGCGGCATAATGACGCCAACAAATCGACGACAAATGTGCTGTGCAGTTACACCAGCTCCCCCTTCCTCACGCCCATCGCGCGGACTGCAATAACAAATATTGGTCGCTGGCAAAGTGCTAGCGCATTTTCAATTGCATTGCGATATGGGGTTTTTGTTGATATCTATCAGATACTCGGAGCAGTCCTTGTATTATTTGTAGTCGAGCTATTTGTCATGTGACTTTCCTGCTGTTTATTTTGCCAGCGAAATGCATTCCAAAGTGCTTGAGCATTACTTAACAATGTAATTGAAAATGATTTGTGTGCTCTTATCAAGCAAAATATGATCGATTAACTGAATTTTATAACGCTGGTCATACATGTGTCAGCCTTGGCTATTTAAGACAGCAAGGCTGTTGGCACTGCATGTTTTCGTGCCAATCAATTGGCGAAAGGAAGCTTGACAAACTCGTTAGGCGAAAATAATGGGCATGTCGCGTGGACATGCGGCAAAGCCAATGATTACAATCAACATGGCCAGGGGCAAAATGCAATTGCTGTTAATATCAGAAACTGGCTGCAACGCGTCATTGTCCCAAATGGATGGCACGGAAATCGATTTGTGCTTTGATTGACTACTCAATGCATGCGATTTTGGTGTGCGTGTGTGGGCATGGCAACAAAATGGCGGCATTGGCAAACACATGCCTCGGACCATAACGCAGCGAAATTAACAAAAGTCAACGCATAGTCAATTACTGGCAGGCGTTGTTGACCATGTCGAGAACATGGTGTCTCATCAGCCAAATGGCTGGCTGGCTATGCCTGGGTCTCGGCTGGTCAGCACACTTATCGTAAAGTACGTACCCACGCAGACACGCACACATACTCGGACAATCGTAACCAATTTGCGGCAGGATTTTCCGGCTGTCCTCGACTGGGTTCTGGTTCGTAGTTTGTGGCTTGCATGCTCAATGCTCATTGATCGCTGCACAAAAGTTTAGAAATAATTAGTAAACTTTTAATTGGAAACTAGTACGCAATGCCAAATCGATTGGTTTGCTGCTGCTGCAGCAGCTAAAATCCCAGCCAGTTTTTAGCCCCCATTCATTCAATCCATGCCTCCAGTCTATTGAGTGCCTGTTCGTTTCTGGTATTTGCCGCTGATTTTTCGAGTGCTTTTTACTTCGATTGCATTTTCGGTGTTCTTTTGATGTTGTTTTCTTGTTCCTGAAGTTGTTTTTACTTCTATTTTTTTTATTTTTTTTTATTTTGCTAGTGCGTGTGTTAGTGTGTGTGCAAGTTTATTTCGTTGCAATTTTATTCCTATGAAATTTGTGGCTCCGCACAAATTTTCAAGTCTTTTGTGGCTTACAAGGATTTTGTTAACGAAATATGCACTGCGTGCTGTTGGGTTAGCAGTTGCTGCAAAACTTTATGGGCCATACTTTTAAGAGGGATTGCCACCGGAGGTGGGGAGCGGGGGGCGTGCGCTACTAAATTAGCAGCAAAAAATAGCAACATCTAGCATCGCACTCTGTAACGACACAGTGCGTATACGTAATTTCAGTGAAAGCCAGCCATGGTTTATTTTGTTTACCCCCTTTTTTGGCATGTATGGCAATTTGGGTCAGTGTTGTGCTATAAATGTTTTTAGTCCAAAATAATGCCTGTCCGGTCAAACAAGTGTTAGTTTTAAAGCAGAAAACCAAATTAAAAACATCTGTAGCTATTGCTCTACTTAAAGAGAAAGATAAATATAAAATGTTAAGATTTGCTAGCTACACCCAACTATATGTATCTCTCAGTTTTATAGCTAGACCAAGCTTTTGAAGACAGATTAAAATTGACAAAAATGTCGAGAATGTTGAGAGAGAGCTTTATTTTCGTATCCATAACTTCCACATTTCAAACTCCCATAACTTTCTCAAAACTGAACCGATTTTCATGGCAATTTGCCCTCTAGATTGAATCTGGATTTATAGTCTATCCATAATTAAAAATGCAATTTTTGTTGAATTTTTTGGTGAAAAATCATGTTCTCCTCCCTTACTCGATTTTGAATGTTTTTGTTCTTCAAAATTTAGAATTTCACATTCGTTTGTTTTTGTCACATTTAGTATAAAAAAAAAATTAAAACAGATTCGCAAGAGCTCAACATTTCCTTCGAAAATCATGTACAAATTCACAAAAATTTGTACATGCAATACTCTGGGATCCAATCTCCCATATTTCAAAATGATAAACTTCTCTAAAGATTCGCCCCCATAAATTACAAAAATCGATATTTTCCTAACATCAATGCTGCAAGCGCAATTATTGTGCATGCGTGTGCATTATTATTAGAATTTGTCTGCAGGTTTTCACGATAGCGAACTGCAACTTTTTTAATTGATTTGATTATTTTGGCTAGTCAGGTTTTTTCTTATTTTTTAAATGTATATAAAATAAATGAAATGAATGTGTTGAGTTATTTCTTTCACTTATTTGAAGTTTCTTGGCCACTTCGTTAAGCAACTTCCTATTCGTCGCAACAGATTTAATTATGATTAATTATATTTAGTAGCGAACGGCAAGTGAAAATTTGTGCAGTGCACTTTAAATCTTAAACGTAATTTAATTTCCAATGCAAAGCAACGTACGGGGGGAATGAAAAAAAAATGCAATGCACCTGTGCAGTCGCCTCAGTGGACGAAGCAAGTGAAGTGGGGGACACAAGCCTTTAGGAGACAGACAGTGTCCCAGGAAACAGACATAGGGTAGAGCAGAGATGTCAGACGCAGACAAGGGCTGCATATTAGCAGTAAGGACAGCTCCTTTCTATCCATTCCGATGCGCAACACTTGCTTACAGTTATTTATATATACAAACAAGCAGAAATACTGCAACAAATGCTGATAGACCACAAAATACCCTGTGTTTGTGAAATTTATGTGTTAGGTGCATTGTTAAATCATGTACAAACTAAATCCTTTAACACATAGAGTGTATGTGCTTTCAGGAATATATTTAATGAAAAAAAAACTGGTACAAATACAGCTCCATTTGCATTATAAATTATTATAAATAAATGTTACTGGGGATCAGAAATTTCGGAATTCTAATAAAATAACTAAAACTAATATACACATTGGCATAAGGCATTTACGGGGTATATCAAATGCTGGAGCATTCAGAACGCATTAGCGTGAATGTTCATAACTGTCCTTCTATGCAAGAATGTGTGTAAGTGTGTCTGAGTGTGTGTGTAAATATGGGTAGGTGAGTTGAACTGGCAGCCACAACGACGTTCAAACTCTGACTCCGGCTTCAACACCGACTCTGGATTTCACTCCGGCTCTAACTGTGCCTTAGTCTAATGCGTGCCTCAAGGCTTCATTCGCAGCGCTCGCTAACGGTAACGGCCGCCATTTTAAACTCGTTTCGCATGCAGCAGTTTTTGCATTCTTATTTCATGCCCAACGTGAAAATGCCGCATGCTATAATGAAATGAAATGTAATTTGCATTTAAACACACCCACACAAACACACACACACACACACACACACATTGAAAAGGCAGCACAAAAAACTCTTAAAGGCCAGCAGCGCTGACGGGGTCCGGAGGTGTTTGGGAGTGCTGGACGTGCGTGTCTGGCAGGGCATTTACATTTACACCGCTGAGCCTGAGCCTGAGCCCACATGCATTTCATTTCATTAAAATTGCAAAAATACATTTAAACTGAAACTGGTTACATTTTTTGTACATTTTATACCCTGCACGCACTTGGCTAAAAGGGATATAAGCAAGTTGTTCATTTATATGTTTAGGAAAGCTTTGGGTTGTGCTAAACGATGATGTTCCCATGTCATCTATAAACAACTTAAATAATTTAAACAAAAATTGCTCAAATTATTTGTTAAGGTGAGCACGTGCTATTTCTTAGTCGACCCCTGCAAACTATAAAATTCTTGTTTTACTTCATTTCATTTCCAGTTGTTGCTATGATTTTGAGTTTTTCACATTGTCAGTTTTTTGTTTTTTCTTATAACATTTTTTTTTAAATCCCAAAATATAACTTTTATTTAATTAATTTGGTGCGCAGAATAATTGTGTGAATATTTTTATAGCTACACGTTAAATAAAAATGTAAATAAATATGCGAGTAAAATCATTATCCATGTTACATACCAAGAGTAATTCAGTTATGAAAGTGTATACAATTTACTCGTACATTTATTAAAAATTTCTATTGGAACATATTTCAATATTTATTATTTAAGAATAAACTTTGTTAACAAAGTAAAAAAGGAAGATGTTAGCTCGTGTATACCAGCGTCAGCGTAAAATGTGAAATTTTTTGGAAATGCCTAATAAGGTGTGGGAAGTTTTCTATCACAGATCTAGGCAAGATTTTCTAAAATTAAGAGATGACTTTTCTATATATCTTAATAAGCGAGCCAAAAAAATTTCACGTCTGCCATTTTCAAATATATGCAATTAGCATTATTATTATTACCATTAATATATTATTTTAAAATACAAATATCATGCCTACATGTGAAAGTAGAGTATTTGATAATAAACCTTTTTAGACCAATATACTTTTACTTGTATTTATGTGAATTTTTTGTGTAGCAATAAAAAGATATTTTTAGCTTACGTTTTGTTATTCGTTTACCAACAGTCATGACAATTTAGAATTTCATATCTTATTTTTATTTTCCTGTTGAAGTATCGTCGGTAGCTTTTAAAATATGTTTTGATTTGCACCTATGCATCTATGTAGTTTATCTATGTAGTTAACAATATGGCAAAGTGTGTAAGGTCTGATTTATTTCTAAAAATGTGTACTAGAGGATGCATGTGGACATATGTGTTTTTGGATTGGAATGACTATAAATGTATAATTATATGTTTTTTTTTTAAATATTAAAATTGATTAAATATTCTAGTATCTTAGCTGTTTTGCTCTGTGGTACAGGTATTTTATAGTGATGCATTCGTCTGTAGCATTTTGACTTGTTTTCGTTTCCTGAACTGAAAAACAATTATTTTTTAACGAACTACCCAAGTCGGTTGATTGAACACCAGCAAAGCGTAAAACTGCCCGATGACATGCGCAACAAGTAAAAACTATTTATATTTGCTATATAAATGGATTACGAGTGCATTCGAAACGGCGCTACATGAACATAGCGGATAACTCCAAATATTTTTTTTAAATGTAAATAAATAAAAGTGCGCTAGTAGGTAGCGCCTGACTAGAAGATACCCTGAACGCAGCTGCGAGCTGTCTTTACATATATTTCAACCCAATTGCATTCATAAATAAATACACAAAATCACACACAAAATCACACACAAAATCACACACAAGCACACGTACTATACTCAGCGGCTGCGTTTGGGTCCCACTATGAAAACTAAATTCTTGAATAACTTCTAAACTAGGACTATGATCGTTATGAGACTTGGGGTGGTATCTAAAAACCGAAATATTCTTGATCTTGGTCGACTTAGCTTCTGATGCTGACCAAGGAGATGCCTTCTTCTGCCTGTTACATAAATTTGCACAAAACCATCATACCCTCTTTTACACATATTAATGGGTTAAGGGTATACAAAATAACATACTTTAATTTGATTTTATACAAAACACAAACAAAAGGTAGCGCAGTGGGGCCTCGATAAATTGGTCAATATCAATAGTTGATAGGCTAAAAAATAAGGTTTGATTGATTGCATTGATCTTGCGGGGACACCCTGAACTAATAAGTCCTTGTATCCATTCAACATATGCTGAAGGATGAGACAAATTTATTGAAAATGATATTGTCAATATACAATTGAACACAAATGTATTCATAAAATGTTATCTTATGCTTTCGGCCGAATCTTCATTCGCACAAATTTGTAGGTGTGATAATAGCCACGCCAACTATGCAAGAAAATGCCTTTCTTAGATGTTATGTGGTATATGCCATTAAGATTACTAAAAACAAATAATTTTAAAAATTAATATTTAGACTAATAGTTTAATATGTAAATGTTCACCTTGATCTTACCTGTTTCCACAATTATCACTGTACCACCAACCGCCTCTACGTTTGCTTGCACATTGTCCGTTATTATCGTTTTCAAATCTGGAAAATGAGTGACCTTCACTTTCGCCCATTGAATCTCCTGCAGTTCCTGTGTATGTACCCAGTGACTTTAGCGTATATTCATCGCTTCCGCTGTCTATTACAAAATTATCATAGCGGGCATATCGAACATTTCCGCGAAAGTCCTGTAGGTGTATGTAGAGCTCATGGGTTCGTTGGCTTGTTATCGCATGCAGCTTTTCTAGACCTATAAAAAAGTCTGAGTCCAATTCTCCAAAGCCGTTTTTATATGCTTCGAAAATGCGTTGAAAGTCTTCGCCACCATCGATGCGTTGTTGTATTACCAACCAATCATTGTCACATAGCACTTGAATTGGTTTTATGAGTAATATACATTGTATTGAAGATTTTCCATTCGATTCGCAAAAGATGGGAAGTCTTTTGCCCATTGCCTATTCTATCAATTAAATTTAAATGTAAAAAATTGTGTGCTCTATAATTACCTCTACTGATAACATTGACCTGATTTCTTAATGTTATCAATTCAGTTTGTGAATGTTGATCTTTTAATTGCAGCAACTTTTCTTCTTTGGTTTGAATGACTTGTTTTGTAAAGTATTTATCAATTGTTTATCTGTGCTTATTGTCGCCACCTATCTTTGAACTGCAGTTTTTAAGCCATTTACCAGATCATCTTTCTCTTTGACACTTCGAACACAGTTTTCGATCTCGGACTTTAAAGCTTCTATTTCATCATATTTGTTGCTTATTGTTAACCTAACGAATTGAACTGATGAGTTTAGTAGATTCAGCTGTTTATTTGATTCTTCGATAGTGCCGTCCTTCAACTTGATGTCAGATTGTAATGTCGAGATTTGGATATTTTTCTTGCTTATTTCAACTTTACAGGCTTCAATTGTTGACTGCAAATCCTCCAATTGTAACAAAAGTGGTTTCATTTAAGAAATGTATATGCTCCGCATATTTCATGCATTTCCGATGCCGTCCGTTTATCGCACTGTCAAATAAATGCTATTTTAAAATATTGTTTAAACAATTAAAAATACGCAAATGCTTACAGTTTGACTGACAACACAACCTGCTTCTGAGACAATTGGCATGGAGACAATTGTTCTTATCATGCTATGCTGTGTTTTTACATAGACGAGCTGGGTTTTTTTCAACAATCAGACAATCGTTCCTATCTAAAGAATTCTAAAGAATAAGTATTTAAATTTGAATTTTTCGTAAACATGGTGCTTGCTGTGTATTTGCATGTACATATACTATATGCCTGAAATTTGCGGTCTTAAATAACCTATGTATTTCTGACTTAAACTTTCAGTCTAACTTTTTAACAACTTTCTTCTTGAGCGACAGCTGTCAAACTTTTGTAAAAGCCACACAGCAGTCGAATTTTATTTTTGTTATTAAATTTCGTTTAGCCCAGGAGACCGCAGATACGCAAATATAAAATAAAATGCCTTTGACTTTCATAAGTTAATAGTGCGAAAAGTTCCAATCAAATTGTTTGGTCGTATTAATAATGCAAATTCGGGGAATGTGAAAAAAAGTAAAAGTCTTACATAAAAACACTGTTCGGTAAAAACAAAAGAACACAAAAAATGTTTCGTTTTTGAACCTGACGTCCAAAGTTTTGTATATAAAATTAAAAATGAACTTTATGTATATGTTATTTATTTTACTTAAGAACCTGGACAACTGTTGCTTGATATCATTGCTGGCATCTCCCTCGACTAGTTTCCGTTTCACTTTGCTGTTTTTCTGCGTAATTTAGTCTTTGACCTGGCCTGCTGTGTGTGTTTGCATAGTTTACCTTAAGGAGATCTGCCCCAGCAGTTGGGCACGCCCACATCGGATGCCTGTAGCATTTTATTTTCACATTTTCGAGCGTCTCGTTTTGGGGTTATTTATGCAGCAACCCGTCGGCCAGGCCCCGACCACACTTTTAATGCTATTTGCTTGCCATTTGGGCCAATAAATCATTTTGGGCGCAGATAAGTAATTTTTTACAGCGTTACATCTACTTTTTCTTACCGGCGTTGCTTGCGCATTCAGCATTCAGCATTCTCTTTTCCTTTCCCATTCTGTTCCTTTCGGTTGCCTTTTGGTTTTGCTTTCACAACCCGCGATATTTTTCTTAGTGGCAATGTGATTTTGGGTCTGCTGTGCCTTCGTCTTCAAATACTTTGCCATGGCGGGAAGCGGGGCTCTTGATTCATGACGTTGCTGTTTGGTCCAAACATTGCTCGAAATCTGAATGTTATGTGGAATGAGGAGGAGGTGGGGTATGGTCGCTGTGGAGTGGACTGATACTTGCGCTCTTGTGCGTAAAATTATTTCAGCTGGCAACGAGTGCAGACCTAGAAGGAGGCAACCTTCAAGTACACTTTGCTTTTAAATGACCTTTATCGAAACGATGCAGTTATTCCAAATTTATCATAAAAATGCAATAAGTGTCCTCTCTCTTTCTCTCTCTCGTTCGCTCTTCTGTTTTCTATTTGTAAATACATAAGGCACTTCTATGAATTTTATATTTAGAAGGAATGAAGAAATGAGGAAGCATCGTATTTTCAATAGGTTTCCATTGATGTTTGATATGTAAATGATTTGGAGCTATAGGTATTTACGTACAAAATTGAGTTTTATATAATCGCGCCATGCAACAGGATTTTGAAGAGACCCAACTTGAGTTGAAAATAAAAGCAGACACCAATTAAAATTGACAAAAAGCCAAAAAAAAGAAGATTATATTGTTCACAGCTTTGGCATTATATTTCTATGTGCGGACACACTGGTCTCCAGTGTTGTTCAATGTATTCCTTTAATTGACAGTTTTTTTAACTGGGTATGAAAAAGCCAAAAGCTGTAATTAGCAGTTTAGCCGGCAGATAAATTTATGTGTTGTTTAGCTAACTAAACATCAAGACAACAGGCCCAATTTAGGGAACTGAATATGTTTCTCGTCTTTTATAGTCAAGCTCTACATTACAAATTGCGTTTAATCTTTAAATTTATACGATAGCTGGCAAACCATCCCATAAATTTATCCGCTCAGTTTGGCAATATATGAGTTTCTATGGGAACTAGTTTACTGATGTCATTTGCTGCCTTTGGCAAAATATTAATATTAATGTAATTTTAGCATCTGCGCTAAGGAACGCCTAAATATGCCCAATCAAGCGTCGTGTAGTTGGCAACACCTGCGGAGATACACATCAAGAGGAAGAGAGAGAAAGAGCGAGTGTGCGTGTATGTGTGTGTGTGCATGGGTGGGTGGGTGTTTGATTGTGTATCTCACGGCATATCAGAGGCAATTTCATTGGGGGCGTTGTACCGCTAAAGTGGCACGCATTAAGCGGTCTGATTGAAATTAACGCCTGAAAGTTTTTGGGGATTCTGTTACCGTGTCTTTGTTTGGGGCCTGTCAGTTAATTCGAAAGATTTTGAGTGCGCACATTAAAGCATTTCATAACAGGTATTTTCACAAGCCAGTTAAACCTAGTACGGAAGTGAGTTTAATGTTTGATTTTAACGGGCTCCAAATCGGCAATAAGGCGAAACATGTTGTTAACAGTTAAGTTGGTATACAAAATCTGAAATTTCTTATAAGAATCCAATATTTAACAATTAAGTAAAAAAAGAGTTTTTTAAATATTCAAACTTTATATACTTTACTTTTCATGCGCAAAATTTATTTTTTTTTCATAGAACACTGAATAATGATTTTATTTTATAAATATGCGTTGCTTTCCAATTCGAGTGGTTTTTATAAAACTCCCACCAAGGCCTTCGCATAGCTTATCGCACTATTTTAAGAGTTTTCGAAAACTTACCAAAATAATATTTTTTTTCATTCATAACAAGTCAAACTTTTGCTTACCTTACCTAAGGAATATATTTATTTTTCTTACCTGTCAGAAATGTTCTAAGTTTACTTTACGACTTGTGTTCTGAACCGACTTGATGCAAGCCAAATTTTGTGTATTTTGTTTAAAAATAACTTAATACCATCTTGACATCAGGGTTAAACATTTGACGACAGCAACTGCAGCAACAGCAACCAAAGCAAATATAACATGTTTTGCATATACATATATCCATAAAATTCAACTTTAGCGGAAATGAACCGTATTTTATTGAAGTACAAACAAATCTTTTTAAAGCTCATTTACTCAACCTTTTTGAAAAAAGAAGTAAAAAATACATATCCTAATAATTTGTATAATTTAATTTGAATCGAGCTAAAAGAAATTTACATAATTGATATAAATATGTAATAATAATAATAATTGATAGTTATTAAATTTAAAGCCAACGGCAGCGCAAATTATTGCAAACCTATGACTTTTAAAATATTTTTTTGAGTGATTTTTTATTTGTTGCTTCCAACTCACATAATTAAAAGATAACCTATGGCAGCTGTTGCATACTGAGTTTATTACACGGTTTTTACCTTGTTGTTGATTACATTTTATTTGCATATTCGAAAAACTTTTGCGTTCAACATTTTTTGGTAAAAACTTTACCTCAAAATGTTGCTATGTGAATTTATTTCATGCTTAATTGTTGGTCATTTATTTTCTGTCTGCCCAATCAAAGTTTTTATTGCCAACGCCTATTATATACATCATTGCATCCAAAATATGCTAAACAATGTTTTGCTAAAATTCTACATATTAAAGCTCTGCTGTGAAGCTTGTCCAAAATTCTGTGTATAAGAATTCATAATAATTAGCAAATTGGAGCGCGACTGACCACAACTCGTAAGCATGACCCACAGCGATGTTGCTAATTTCTACAACATATTAAACGTGATTAATATTTCTTGGCTCCCACGTTTGGATTTTTTTCTCTCTCTCTCTTGTTGTTGTTTTTGTTGTTGCGGTTGTGGCTGTGGCACTCGTATCCTGCTGTGCCCACAATTTTCGTTAGGGCTCTTTATTAATGAGTGCTGTTGTGTCTGGCAAGAACTTGGCTATTTGTTGTTGTAATTTATTATACGAGTATTTGCCGCTTTGCCATGTTGATTGCGTTGAGGTTAAATGCGTTTACTTTTTGTTACGTCCCCTTCAACTGACTTGCGTTTTGGCCTAGCCGAGTCTGCTCAATTTTGGCCACATAAAGGCCAAACAGCCCCAAGCGTTAAGTGTGCTCTCATTTGTTCGGTCGGGGCATGGGCCTTAATTAATATGAATTAATTTAAGTGTTAATTGCAAGTGGATGGGTGTTTCATACGCTTTCAATGTGTGGCTACCGCCTGGGTCACTTCGAATAAAGTACACTCAACGAAAAGACGTATTCAATTGAATTAACAAATATTTAATACACGAGAGTTATCGTAAAAATATTTTCAGAAAATAAAAAGAAACATAAAATATAAAAGTTTTTTATAACATTTTTCAAGAAGTTATTATTGTAGCTAAAATTTATATTAAATTTATGTAGCTTGAAGAGCTGCTACTCATGTGTAGCCAACACATCGACCATCAATCACCAAAAAAAACCTTGCCTTATTTCCTCGTTCTTACAAAATGCGATTAGAGCATTACTCAAGTGAGTCCGCTTGAAGTAATTAAGTTAACGACTTAATAATATAATTAACTTGACCAATTATAGTGTATACTTCTGGTGGCCCAATTGACCAATGTAAAAGCAAATGTTTTCAGTGCAGCAGGACAACTTTGAAGATGTTTATCACTTATGAATAGAAGCCGGACCCTTTAGGCACTTTGTTTTCGAAAGTTCGCCGGATTTTGTGTGATTTTTCGTGTGACAGCAGAAGATTAGTAACTGGCATTACAAAGTGCGTTTGCGTTGCTTTCCTTCGTGTTGTCTATGTAATTAATATTAAGTATACGCCGTGTTTGACAGCTTTTAGTTGTGTACCATGGTAAAACGGCACGTAGCATCAGAGAGCCCACAAGATCCGCTACTGCCGACAATGTCAAGTCAATTTTTTGGACAACAAGGTGAGCAATAGGACGACCACAGGAGTAAATAATAAATAAATATTTACGAAAACGTTTCGCTAGCAGGACACGTACTGGGGATTAGCTAGAGCAACAGCAGCACCAAAAGCTGTTGCCAAGACGGCCCGGCCCGCACGTCTGCCCAAATCTCTGACCAAAACTCAGCACGAAAAACTTTTCCAGCTATTAAAGTTTAAAGATGAAAGTGACAGCTGCCGTTGTTGCTGCTGCTGCTGCTGCTGATGCTGCTGCTGGTTGCTATTGCTAAAGTAAGCGAAACCACAAGCGCTGACCCCCAGCGGCAATAACCGCAGGCAACGGCCTAGGGATGGGTAGCCCGCATAGATTTACAATCAGCTGCTGCTTGGCTGGTTGGCATTATGCCACAAATCATAAAATCGCATCTAGTATACACGGCCGTTACGTGTGTTCTTGTGTGTGCCCCGCCGGTCCTGGCTTCAGCACTGTGCGTATACGTGTTATTTTATGGGTCACTCGCTTCGCCAACGTCTTATAATTTTTCGACCATGCCCCAAGCGTCCACAATTCGATTCTCCAGGCAACAATGGAGGCCGTAAAATTCTGCTTGTAACTGTTACTGAATCTCATTACTTTTGATTTACAGATAAACTGAAGCGTAAAGCTAGCGAAATATGATAAACACCTTTATCAACGCTTTCACATTCGTCGCTACTTAATGGCACTTAAGCGACAATGAGGACTGCCTTTTATGGGAATTCACAGCGGACTCTTGAGACTTTTAAGTGCTAAGTCAGAAGATACTCACGACAAATTATTCATATATATTTGTCAAATATTACATTTAAATTTGACATCATAATGAGATTCTTTTATATTTTCATTATATTACTTTTTTTAATTGTAACTTAACACTCAAAGAAAAACATGAATATAATCTCGTGTACTAAATGTGTTTAAGCCATACCATTTACGTAAAACGTTACGTGGGCCATTTAAGACATTCTTGCATTTGAAAAAATCTCTTTCATATGTTGCTCTTTTGAATAAATTTGACACACAGGGGAAATTTTCATTAAGTTTTGTATTTTATTGCCCTCGCCTCTTACCCAGGAGTTTTTACCAATTATTTATAGAAATAAATGTTTATGATTTTTCATCATCCAATCATATGGAGCAAACTTGCAATATTTTGGTAGTTTTGCAAAATAATAATAAAATAAAATCCAAATAAATTTTTAAAATGCCACATTCCAATTAGTAAAATGAATTCATTTTCACATATTGTTAAATGCCCAAGTGCACACGACTGCGCACCCTGGGGCAGAACATATTTTAGCACTCGACTCTTACACAAGAAATACATAATATTTCGGTGCACGGCTAGTACATACCGAAAAAAAACGCTCAAGAAACATTTTCAATGAATTCTATTTTCTATCACAAAACAAAACAAACCAAAAAACAAAATCCACTGCTGAACATTTTTCTTTTGAAGGTATTAAATATATATACTGCAATCAAGTTATACAAAATATATGAAACTCAACATTTGAATATTTTGCCTGACAAAAACAGAAATATATTCGTTTATTCGAATGGACCCCTAACTCTATGTGTACATCTTTGTGTATAAATACTATTTGAAAATTGATTGCATTTTTAAGTGCAATTTTCGCAAATAACGTGTTGACAAATTATTTCAATCTAATAGTAAAAAGCGTTAACAAAATGTCTCATTCTACTATTCAACTACTAGATAATATATTATTATCTAATAGAAAATATAAAAAATTTATTTATAATTGACACTCAATTTATTGTTCTTCTACACTTTTTGTTATCGCTTAATACGATTATGTACTGTTAGATATATTATATTTAATATCAATACTGGGAGACTCGTTCAATTATTGAAAATCATTTCGTTACTGTGTAAATATTTTTGTTGCTCAAAAGGGCTTTATTCAAGAAGAAGAAAATTGAAAAGAACACCGCGAAACCACACACTCCAAAATATTGCACAGAAATTGTGTGGGAAATTAAAAAGAGCTTGATGTTAAAATAAATTGAGCAAAATAGTGGCAGCTACTTAAGTGAAAATATTTTTTGGCGCTTGTAATAACTTGACTGCTGCTCCTCCATTATGTCCTCCACCGATGGAGGATACGAGCCGAAAAAGAGCAATATGAAAAGGACTTAAGTGCAGTGAGTGCTGCGGCTTTTGCTGCAGCTGCAGCTGCCTGCCCCGCGCTTTTCGACAGTATCCTGTGTTCGGTCTGGTCCTGGGCCTGTGCTACATTCATACGTTTTCGATTAAGCAGCCCGAGGCCTTAGTACGGACCGGTTCGACTCTGGCAGCCAGCAAACACTTGCCAAAAGGAAGCGGAAATTTACACAAAGACAGGATGTAGCAGAACTTGCAGTTGTAAGTGGCCAAACTGCAACCGAAATGAGGCGAAATTGCAGCGGGCCAACACAAGCGTCGAAAGGCCAAACACGTGGCTCTGGGCCGTGTCGTGGTGGCTATGACTGACAGGCCATTAATTTTGGATTACCCAAGCACTACAAGCACTACTACCAAATCCGCCGTTCTGGAGGGAAAACCAAAAAATTCACAAGCTTGCCGGCTTGCCACTTGGCCAGGCTGTTAAACATTTCATAATGCCCTCAACACGCCTATATTTTTTCCTTTGCTTTTTGGCCAGGTCGTTAACGTTAATGACAACTTAAGTGGTCATATATAATTTCTGGAAATTATTCCTACCTGTGCAACAAAGTGGCACACAGCAGCAAACTGCGCTATTATTACAAGGATATGAAGCCTCGTCCTGCAATTAGCCTGCTTTAACAGTTAGACAAATGTACAAAATGCCAAATGCGTTCAAAAGGCTCCAAAGTTTCGACTATGTACCGAATTTTAAATCAAATTCGCACTCAATAAATGCATTTGCAACTCATAATAAAACTAAATACCAACACATAAATTATATTTATATAGAATAAAAATATTTAAATGCAATGCAACTTTTTAAACACATCCGCAAAAGTCAACAATAAACTAGAGTTGAGGTGGAATCACTTCAAATAAAAATAATTTGCATTTGAATCCGTTTTCAATGCGTGAGTAAACACTTGGCCAGAGTCAAAAAGTTATGGCCCGAATAGTTGAGCAAAGTATTTTGTTAGCATTTGACTATAAATGTACTCCCCAAATTTGTTTTCAAGTGTATAAATATTTCAAACTATAAAGTAAAATATAAATCGATTATTAAGATCTTAGCATACAAAATGCTATAAAATTGAAGAAATAACAAATCAAATATTCTACTAAATTTAGAAATACAATTTTCTACTAAATAAGTTGACCTCAAGCTCTAAAATTTATAGCATAAGAAATAAAAAATTATTCGTTTGCTGCCTCGTTGACGTGAAAAATGAAAGTGAATCTTTTCAAAAAGCCGGAACCAATCTACGGTAGTTTTATACGGCTATGTTGTCTTCTCAGAAATATACCGAACGTTTTTGGACTACGTAACGCAACCGCCCAGTTGTCCAAGCTACTTTTGCCTAATTTATCTGGTTGTCAACCAGGCAGCAACAAATGCAGCCGCAATAGTTGAATTACTCCACACACAGCCAGATACCAACACCAACACCAACATCCACACACACACCCACACCCAAACACCAACACACGCACACTTATGGGCAGGTGGCGTAAAGTGCTGGAAAGTGTAACTGGGTCGTCGGTAAGTAACTAAGTAGGCGAACTAAAAGCAAAAGCAAAAGCAGCCGAGAAAAGTTTTTCGCTCGATGTTACAGTTTTTGGGGGCAACAAGATAAAATGGACACACCTTATGTGTTTTCTGTTTGGGGCCAAGTGTGAAATAAAGTGAAGAAAATTGCAGGTAGCTGGTTGCCTACCAACTGCTGCCTACTTTTTGGCAGCTACCAGCCCAGATCCTCTGGCCACACAGCAAAATGCCAAAGCAATTTGTTAGCGGGTCGGGAGAGCGTCGTGCAAATGTAATTTACTGGTTGCTCTTGCCTCATGCCACCAAAAGAATGTATCCGGAATTTATTTGCGGCTATTTGGTAAAGTTGAAGCAAATTAAAGTCTGCACAAACCAAGTAAATCCCAGGCCATACTTTAAGATCTGGCGATTTGTGGCCATAATCTTTAGCCATTCATAAGCAAGCTAATTTGACATTTGATTTAAAACATTTGCCATACTAACAACTAACCGCGTTTCTGATAGCAAAAGAATATTTTACATGTGAACGATTTTGATAGCTAAACATATACATATGTATATCTATGTAAATGCGCGAAAAGCCTGCCCCGAAACATTATTTAACTCCTCAACTGCGGTCGCTTATACAAATGAATCTAAGGTTGCGTATGCCAACAATTTTTGTTGGCTTCTTCAAAATGTCGTGACGGCTCTGCTCCTGTTAGCAACAAGCAAAGAATTTGTTGAGCCATGACTTAGGACTCTACACTGAAATAAATGTCTGTTCAGATTCGACTAAAATAACATTTGCTGTTATGATGTACTATTGCCAGTTCTGATAACAAATAAGATTTAATGTTGGTAGCTATACCCTTCAATGAAATAAAATGATTAATAACATAAGAGAGTTCCCGTTCTATTTCTCAATTCGCGAGGTTAAATCTTGGCTTACGTATAAGGTTAGAAATAATAATTTTAAGTTCTATAATTTTATAAAAATTTTAAGTATTTATCATTTTTAAAATATTACCTTACATATGTTATTTATATTTTAGTTCATCATTTCATACATCCCCCACCTCCCATTTTGTTAACCATTAATAAAGTTTCCAGTTAAACTTTTAGTTTGTGGCAGTGTTTGAGGTTTGCATTCTTTGGCGTCGTTGCCACACCCACCGTACTTATGCCCCGCGCCCATTTGAATTCAAGGACCCTGGTGGTTAGGAACCAAAGCCCGGCGTTTTTGCTTCATCATCAACTTTAGAAGTGCCGCAAATCTTTGCGGTCTCGTCTTAATGGCTAAGAAATTGTGATTTATGCCTCGAATCCTGTATATATATTTTCAGTGCTTGACGTATGTATATCTGTGTAAGCCTGTCTGCGAGTGTTCTGGTGCGTGATTTACATGCTCGTTACATTTTGAGCAAAAGGGTATATAAGCTACAAGCATATTCCCTTTGATCTATATACATTCGGGTTTTTCTCCAATAGAGAGCAAATTCGAAGACTTCACAGCTTAACGGCGTTGAAGCCACCTTGAGTTTCATACTTTCCTTACCTAATTAGCCTGAAACTTATTACCAACCAAACGTGCGCAAATTAACTTAGGCAGCCTCCTCACCTCCTTTGATTACAATTTTGGATTTTACTTTTGCCAGTGTCAATTGTTTTTTGCTTGTTTTTATCCGTTGAATTAGTTTAATTGAATCCTTGAGCGTGGGATTGAGATCCTTTGTGTGGAGCACTAAAATATTCTTGGCGACATTTCCATTGTTGCCAGATGAAGTTTAACGATTGTAAAACGCCTTATTAAGTAATTAGATCTAGTTAAGCTTTTATATCTCTGTCAAATATCTTATTAAGTCCAATTTCAAATAACAAATAAATAAAATAAAGGCGGACTTCCGTCAGAAGTTATTTGTCTTGAACATAAGAATCAAATAATAGCAAAGTAAATATAATAAATTTACAATATAAAACTTATAGCTTATAAAGTTAAATTTTCACAACTTAAGTTACTTAGCCCCTATTAATGTAATTTTATAAACAAATATTAAATTGATTAATCTTAATCGCAAAATTAATGAGGTCAGCGTATTTCAATAATATCAATTCATTTCTTTCGTTTAGAAGTTTCGCAATTAATTTTAATCAGATTGAATATTTCAAATAGGCAATATGTGCTCAGTTACAAAAATATTTGATTTATCCAATTTATTATAAAGTTATTAAGCAGTTGACGAATCGAAGAGAAATGAAGAGAACTTTGTGGATTACACGGCATGGTCGCAGGGAGAGAGAGAGCGAGTGGGAATAAATTAAATGAGTATGATTTGATGAAATTATCTATTCAGAGAGGCAGAGAGAACTTTCGAATTTGGTGATCTTTACGCATACTTTTATAGAAAAAAACCATAATAAAAGGTGTCTCAAAAAATGCGCATTTTCTGAGAATATGGAGTAATATCACTGCCTAGTTTATAATCAGGTTTTCTGTGTTTTCGATGGTAAGGTATTTAACGTTTGCTTGTTGAAGCCTAGATACTCTTACTACCCCATCATATGCATGTTCATAAGCATATATTTGTAATATATATACAATTGATAAATACAATTATTTAAATAAAAAAAACAAAACAACTTTTTTAACACTGTGGCCTGTTAATCCATTTGTTGTCAAATAGACACAGAGAGTAATAAATTCAAAGAGCATATATCAGCTTTGCTTTTCTTTTGTCGAAACTTAGTACTCAAACGTTAAATATTTGTTTATTTTAAATTTTGTATCCAACATAAACTTTTCTGCTGTCGAATGCTGCGAAATGATGTAGCATCTAGCTAGGCATGTGAATTAAAGAAAAATTGAGTGTACCAGATAAAATCACTTAGAGAGGCTCTGATTCGAGCAAACCATCAGCCAGATAAAAATATCGGCCATGTAAACAAATAAATTCCGCGCTGGATAATGGGTTAATTTATCTTAATTTAAATTATTTTAAGCGTCAACAAGAACAATTTTTCACACTATTTTCACCGAATAGTTCGCAAGTTGAAAGTCGAAGCAGCTGCGCTACTCGTAAACTGTAAAAACGTTTAATTTTCATGGGCGATGCACATAAATTCTCCAGCCGACTTTATTGGCGAGGGGCGGAAGGTGAAATATATGGAGAAAAATGGATTGGGCTCGGAACAATCTTGTAAACAACGCGAGCAGAAGTTGCCGCTTGAAGTTTAGTTTCGATTGAATTTATTGCTGCTGACCAAGGTCTGAGATGGGTCACACGCTCTAACGGTCGTCCCAACCTAACCCAATCTAAGTATTTTGCCAATTCATTTAAGCTGCGTCCAAAAACAAGCACGTTAATTCCCAAAATTTCCTCTAAATTAGTAGCATGTGTTAGTCATGGGTATGTTTGAGTGTTGCTCCAGGACCTAATTAGTTTAAAAGGCTACCCTCGGCTACCGGATCGATAAATCCAACAGTTGGACGCACTGCTTTACAGTTGTCAGTGTCCAAGACGGATGCCATTGCCTTTGGCTGCCAAGTATTCAAAGTGACTCCACCAGCATAGTGGCACTTGGCTGGACGGCGGCCATAAATTCCAGGCGGACGCGTTGCCAGCCAAAACTATTACTCAAACCCCCGCTGCCTTCAATCGCCGTTATGCCGGCTGGCTATAGTTGGTTATAATTTAGATTGTCTATTTCGCGCAGCTGCCGCTCGATTTGAGTTTCACTTGAGCACTGGCAATTGGCTTTGTGTACGTGCCGCATCCAAATACCATCTATGGGGCCAGTCTATTTGGCCAGGACAACATTGTTGCCATTGCCAAGTTCTTTGCAAATTTGTTTGTCTTGGACACGTCGAGCACAAATTGTCGGCCAAATGGCGTTCAAAGTAGCTGAAAGCATCATTTCATTTTCACATAATGCAAAAATTGCAGCTGCCCAAAGACTTAACAGACGAAAATATAACTCTTAAATACAGCTACAGATCTAGCATAGTATTTATAGTATGTAAACCAGCGCAAGATTTCTATGAAATACAAATGAATTAAAATAATATTTACATTTTTAAGCGCTATGTTACTTAATATAGTTATTGGTTTTATGGCTAAGTTTTGTTAAAAAAATATATATATTTGGTTTTTATAAAAATTGACAAATTCAAGTTTTATCTGTATATTATTCTTTTCGCAAACGAAATTCAATTAAACCAGAAACACTTCGTTCCTTTTATCATTTTTTTTTATATTTTTTTTTTTTAACAAAAATTCCATTTTAATTTACTGTTTTGGCACAACTTGTTAGTTCCATTAGCGTTTCGAATGACAGCAACAATTGTTTTAAATTGCTTTCAATCGAAAAATACCAGCTGAATTTTCTGTGAAATTGTCGATCTAGCTGAACTCGTTAGAAGGAAGCATTCTGGGAAAATTGAAGTGAAGTCTGCCAATCAATAAAAACAATTTGAAAGCAATCAAAGTTTAATTACCACAACAAACGACTGACGAAAGGTGAGACGAGAAAAAAAAACAAAAAAACAATAAACACTAACGAATTCACAAGGATAAAGAAACACAATATTCGAACCATAAAGCAAAAGGGCCAAGACCAGGAAAATTTCATAGACCTCTCTTCCCTCAGTACATAGAGTTACCATATGAGGCGCAACGGTTGAAACCACATAAATATAAAAGCGACAATCAGAAAGCTGCGCTGGGGCGAAGAAAAAAAAGGGGAGGCGACCATAAAAACAAGAATGGCCATAAACAAAGAAATAAACAAGGCATCAAGCGGTAAGTACGATACATATACGAGCTAGCGCCGAATCTGACTGTTTGGCACAAAGCTTCCGGCGGAAATGGAGTGCACACACTCGCACAAAAACACACACACACACATACACATTCAAAGAAATAGACGCACAATGATGCCAGACAGCGCTGCTGGCAACAGATGCGAGCTAAATATAAAAGACTGATAGCCGGCTTAAAGGCATCACATTATGAGGTTGACACAAATATAAAAGAAATAAACAAACGACTGTCTTCGTTATTTGCTTGTCAGAAGCTTCTCAGTGCACACAGTACCTGAAAGAAAACATACAAACGCCCAACATATTTACACGTATACACACATAGGAGCAAACACACCTGATCACCAAGGTAGAAACAGTTAAAAAATTGCCTTAAAATTTTTATATAATTTAAATAAACAAAAAAAACTGAAATTATAAAAATACAAACTTATAGAAAAGTTCGCTGAATGCTTTCGAATATGGTTAAAAACTTGATCAGGTATATTTTATAAACAACACAGCCAAATATATGTATTACCTTGCATTTCTTGACACGTTTTAGTCCTATAGTGCTTTATGCCACACAAGTGCAAGCCCACTTAATATATTTACACCTTCTTCTTATGGCCTGCCGAGCTGGCCAAAATGATGACGGCCTGTTACATTTCTATTTGGGCAAATACCTGACTTTAGCCACCGCAAACAGCAGCAACGGTGATAAATCTGCACAGGGCTCTCAGAACTTTTGCAATTTTTCACGAGAGACGAAACTTGAACACTTACCAAACAGCAAATAGAAATATAAAATATTTAAAAGTACTTCGGTTTCGGCTTTTTATATTAATATTTAAAGTGTTTGCAGCCTTGACTAAAATTTCATGCAAATGGGACAAGTTGTGAAAAACAAGAACAAAAAGGATATTTTCCTTGAATTGTTGAAAAATAAGGCAGCTGTGTGAGTTTTCAGTCAGGTATCAGCTTTAGTTATTGTGGTTACGTGTCACAAATCTAATTGATCAGATGTCTATTCCCAGGAGCTCATTAAATATTGTCTTTTATAATTCGCCGAGAATTAGGACCAAATTGCTCAGTACTAGAAGTCATAGAAAATTGCTTAACGAGCGCTTTGATTAGTGGCACATGCCGCCGTTTCCGAGGCTCTATAAAAACCAGCCGCAGCTGGTTAGCATTAAGAGTGCTTCACCATGCAACTGAAGAGCTTCATGCAATATCCGGACATTGGCTGCGGACTGGCGATGATGCGGCGTTACGAGTGGCGTGGCAGTGAGGCGCCACGTGTCCAACAGACGTGGCTGCAAAGTCTGTGGTTTCACTTTGGTGCACTGAATCTGATCTATCAAAATCTGGGCATGGTCATCCATCTGTTTCTGGCAGAAACCCCGAACGAGCAGCTCGGCGCGTACGTGGCACAGATATCGGAAACCGGCAGCGTGATGGGCCTAACACTGGTTGGCGCCTGTAATATGTGGATGCTGCTGCAGCATCGCAGCGATATTGAGTCCATGCTGGACGAACTGCAGCAGCTGTTTCCCGTTCATGGCAACGAAAATCGACACTATCGCCTCGACCACTACTATGAGAAGTCAACGCGACTGATGAAATATACGGCTATTTTCTTTATCTCGGCGTATGGTTACTACAATGCCCTGCCCATTGTGGAGCTGCTGTACGAGCTGCTGGCGGAATCGCAGCATGTCAGATACAAGTACCAGAGCAATACCTGGTATCCCTGGCAGTTACTGGCCGATCCGGATTCGGTTACCAGCTTTGTGGCCGCGTATCTTTGCCAGGCGCTGTCCTCGCTGGTGGGCGTCGCCTTTATCATGGCCAGCCAGTTTTTGCTGTGCTTTTTCATTACACAAATGCAACTGCACTTTGATGCGCTGGCCAACGCCCTCAACTTTCTAGATGCAAGCCAACCTGATGCCAATGAGCAGCTCAAAGCGCTGATTTCCTATCACAGCCAACTGCTGCGCATTGCGGACAACATCAATCAAACCTTTAATTTTACGTTCCTGATCAACTTTACAACATCTGCGATTGCCATCTGCCTGATGGCCTTTGCCATGGTCATGATCAGTCTGGCCTCGACCTTTAAGTATTCGGTCGGGCTGCTCTCCTTTTTGGTCTTTTCGCTTTTCATCTGCTACAATGGCACTGAGTTCACCTCGGCGGTAAGTTGGTTTCCATTCCAAAGGGAATGCTGTTTTTTTAATAAAAGCTGTTTGATTGCAGAGCGACAAACTGCTGCCGGCTGCCTTTTACAACAATTGGTACGAGGGCGATTTGATCTATAGAAAGATGCTGCTCTTTCTTATAATGAGCTCCTGCGAGTCCCGTGTGCTGCGCGCCTACAAATTCACACCGGTTTCCATGACCACCTACATGGCAGTACGTATGCGCAGTATAAGATATTGTTGTGAAAAACTTAATTCCCTTCTTTGACAGATCTTGAAATTCTCTTATCAGCTGTTTACATTTGTGCGTGCCATGATATTGTAGATTATCCACTAATAAGCATATATTAGCCCAAACATTAAAATGGAATTGGTATGCACATAATAATTATTATGATTATGATTATTAATTGGTATTAAGTTACTGACAAATAAAAAGTTCAGTGAGAAAACGGACACGTCACTAAAAAACCTCAAATTCCTAAAGTCATGGGGCTTTAGAGCAAAGAGGGCGAAAGCGAATGAGAGTAAAAATTTTGCGCAAGGAATTATTGAAAGTAAGTAGACGAGAGTGTCGAAGAGAGGGTAAGCAAGTGAGGATAAAGGTGGAGAAAAACGGGGAGATAGAATAAAGGTTTTCAGTTAAATAATTCCAAGTGTGATACAACAACTTTTATTGGCAGCAAACTAAAAATGCCGCTCTTACAAATTACAAAAATTCTATCCATTCTGACCCGTTTAAAGGGTACTGAGATAAGCAAAAACATATTTCCCTATGCAAACTCTCTTCTCTTTCATAGCCGCAAGCTGTCTCCTATATTCGCAATAGATCAATGTTGAAGTTGGCTTCTTTTTTTTTTTTTTTTGTTATTATTAAATTTAGAACGAAGTGCGTTAAGGTATTCCCTTTAATGTGCTGAGTGGCTGCCAAGCAGCAAGCAAACTTATTAAAATTGGATCAGGTCTAAAGGTTGTTGGGTGGCTTTCATTTAAGCAAGTGAATTTCACAAATTCCATTTGCCTGTGCTGTAAAAGGGCCGTTCTTGCCCTGTGACCCTGTCGGTTATTTACATTTACATAGAATGCAAAAGCGTAAAATTAAGTTCTTCACAAAGGAAGAGAAAAGTAAAAAATTGAGAATTATGTTCAAGTCACCTGCCTGTTATTATGTCTGTCTGGCTGTCTGTCATGTGGTAGCTATGTTGGCTGTGCTGGCTGCGCTGGGTGTGATTATCGCGTCGTTATCCAGGATCAGTGGCTAGCCCCAGTGCCAGCCACTTGGCACCCCAGCATTACCCTCTAACAGCTCGTCGCTGCCGTGGCGGTGGCCCTCACTTTTATTTTATATAATAACATTTTAATTCCCTTAATACACGCTACGCTGCCTGTAAAGCCAAACAAACTGAAAGCCGCAGCCCCATAGCCTTTGGCTGTTGACGTTGGACGTTGCCTGCCTTTAGGCGCACAAGCTGTTCGCACAATTTTAGGCACTTTTTTCTCATACTTTATATATCTATATATATATTTATTTTTTTTTATTTTTTCCTTTTACTTGTTTGCGTAAATCATTAATCATAAGCAGCGCATATTTATTGTATTTTGCCCTTGTTGACAGCTTTTAGTTGAGCCTGTGCATGTCCATGGATAGTCCTGTGTACGCCATTTACTATGCGCACTCACAGAACTGTGTTAGAATTTATGATTCTGCTTAAACTTTCACGGCCTTACAGACTGCAGCCTAACATTAAACAGATGGAAATGTATTTCTTTAACATAACCATCGGATTTATTTAATTAAAACTTTGCAAAGCTACGATCATAAGAGAAACAAATTATATTACAATATTTGTATGAGAATATGTCAAAGAATTGGCGTAAATATACAATTATATTATATATAATTATAAAGTTGGGACAACTTAATAGATCTGAATTAAATAAAATAAGTTTAAACATTCTAGTGAATAGCACACAGGCCTGTAGTTTTACCCTTTAACAACTGTTATTCAGTCTCAATTATCTTTTTTTTCTTATGGGCATTGTGGGGCACATAGACAAACCAAACAGAAAATGCGTTGTGTGCCAGTTAATTTAGCCATCAGCTTGTGGGCGCTTAGACAATGCCCAGTTGCAAATTGCCCAATCAAGTGAAATGACCAGCAAACCCCTCCTAAGAGAATCCGCACACACACACACGCGCACAACCACACGCAGAGTGCAGTTGGCTCTACCCTTTATATGTACAGAGACCACACAAAATCGACAGTTGCTATAAAAGTTAACTATGCACTGAGATGGCCCAGATCAATGCAGCTTCAAGCCAGCTCTAGCTAGCTGTTTGCGGTGGCTTCTGCCGCTCCTGGCTATCCACTTGCAGTGGCCTTGATAAGTTTTAAGCAAACAAAGTCGGCTCGTTACAGTACATGCATTTTTGGACAGGCGCTTGGAACACAGAACATAACCCAATCCTACGCATACCCACCGCAAAAACTGTACCGTTTAAATAAACTGCAAAATGTAGTCAAGGAACATGTCTCAATTTCATACAGTCTACAAACCTCAGCTGCAGTTAATGCTAACTATTGGTAGTAGTTTTGCGGTTGAAAATCGCATTTAAAATAAAAACATTCAGCTTTTGCAAGACGCCTTAAATTATAAACTTGTCAATATAGCAAGCTGTCTGTGCATTAAACTACATTTACGTAATGCTCCCAAGTATACCAAGTTAATGCATATATGTATTTATTTATGTACTCTAATATGGATAACCATTTTGGTTTGCATTTGACTTTCACAGTGTCCATCAATTACTTAGCCTTATCTGCAGGGGCCATATGGTGTCAGCAGAGCACAGAGCGAAAACAAAACAAATAAAGAGAAGCCAAAATTTTTACACACAATTTAGAGACATTTCCGCACGTAGCCAACTACGGACTCTCCTAAGCACCAAGTGCGCCATGACGTCGCGTTGGAAAAAAAAAAAATGTATATATATCCCCATTGCGGCGAACGTCATGAAATGCGACCTTAAAAAAAAACCATGAGTAAAAATATTCATACAATTGTAAAAACGAAGTTCATATACCCTAAAACTCGAAATATTCGAGCTAGTAAAAATAATTGTTTATAATCATTCTTTGCTTTGCATTTGAATTAAAATTTTTTTAAATGATTCGATAAAGTCAAACGATACTTTATATTTATTGAAAATGTTATTTGTTATAAGGATATGATTCAGGTAGCATTTTTTTATTATTTATAAATATTCACATTAGTGTATGAGAACTTCATCGTCCTGAATAAACTTCCCCTATGCACGGATGTACCTATTTGGCCGCCTGCTGTTGCTGTTACTTTTGCTGGTGCGTGGTGTTGTAATGCTCTGTGGTGCCGGGTAGTTCCTGGTTCTGGAACGTTGGATTCAAAACAATGTGGTGCTCACGACGGGCTGGCATCGGCACCCCAGCATTTATGTCTATTAAACAAGTAATAAACTTCATAAATTTAACAAATTAGAATTATTAAATTTCATGTTTGTGACATTTTTAGCGACAGGCGCGTTTGCATTAACGGTAATGGAATTTTTCAATGGCCCACTCAAGCGAGCCAAATAATTTATGGGCCATAATTTACTTAAGCTCTGACTGGATTGTGGAAGCCATCCAGTTTCCCAGTTAATCCCTGTCAACAGGTAACTCTAATTCCACCCACTACACGTCCACTCGCTGGGATTTCAGCTAAAGCGATGCTTGTCAAAGTACAATTTGCTGTTAACTAAATAAATTCCGTACATATGATGCTCATCAGCTATGCGCTGTTAAACGATAATTGTTCAGTGAACGAATGCTCATTATTCGGATACTGTTCATACGCCGCACGGTACGCTAATAAAGTCATCAGCATGAATGAGAGCTTGACACATCGTGTCATGCGAAACTCTTTGAGTTGCAACCACAATACAGCGTTGGTGGCATGAGCTCACGCTGACCACGCAATCACAACGCCACCTATTTCCAATTACCGCTGACGATGCATCACCGTATGGATTGGTGTTTGGTTGTGCGCGCTTCGAACTGAAACTGGCTCTGGCCGTGATTGATTGCAGCAAAACCAGATTTTGGTCGCTGTCATTTAAGCGCCGGCTAACTTTCGACATTGCCCCCAAAATACATTATTGACGTGGGCTGCCTTTATTTATGCGCGCTCGTCGGACGGCGCGTGGCGTCCGTAAGGCTGATCACAATTTAAATTGCGCTCCTGCTGCATTTTTAATTAAACGAAAATTAAAAATTGATTGCTTTTTGTCGCCATAACTCACAGACGATAATGCGACGCAGCGCAGCCTGCAGATTCAATATTTGCGGCATACTTTCAGGCGTGCGCTTATCAACAGCATTTTTTTTACTCTTGTTTTTCTTTTCTTTTTTTAATATATATTACACATTTTTATAAAATAAAATAAAAGTTGTGCAGAAAATTTGCATATGCGTGCCACATGCGATGCCAAAAGTTTGAGTATTTGTTGCTAGTCGATTTCTTTTGCTTGTTTTATACATTCTAACTGCATTGCAAACCGGAAGTAAAAGGTTTTAAGCGGAAGTGCGCAGAGTTGTAAGGACATTTGCATGTGTTAGATATTGTATAAGTATATATTTATGTGCATGTGTGTGCGTGTATTGGTAATTACATGGCTTGACTGCTAAATGTTGGCGTCACATGCAAGCTAGCAAACGGTTTGTTTTTCGAACACCAAAAACAGTGCTGGAATTTAAAATACTCGTTAGTGTACTGAACCTAACAAAAAATATGTACGAAATTCAGATTAAATACTGTACATATTGTTGGTTTTTATGAGGCTCTAAAGTTCTGCGAAATGGATGTTAATATACTATATTTATAACTATTGTGAGCCATTGACTTACCTATTCCTCTTTTATGTATTATGTACATAAAAAAGCCGTTGGTTTTATTAAACAATTTTAAAACAATTCAATTGATAAAAAATCATTGAAGTCACGTAAAGCGTTTCATACTTTATTAATATATATAATTGTTTTTTTTTACTATCCTTAATCGATCTTAATTGTATTTATTGTCTCGAGCCAAATTAATTATTAACATTTAAATGTACATTCATTTTGCCATTTTGGCATTTAATTAACGTAAACTATGTTATGGAAATTAATTATTTCGAATTCAACCGGACGGATGCATTTAAATTTAGTTGGAGTAAAATATATATGGCGACAATGTCAATATGCCGACTGAACGCACTTGATTAATTAAAAAAAGGATTTTAATGAATGACTTGCAAATAAATATACACTCTTATGTATGAATAATGCAGCATTATCGGAATATGTAATCAGCATATTTAAATTAAAACATCAACAAGTCGCAAATTAATTAAATTTCCATTATAAGGGCAGCGTTTCGGTAAGAGAATAGGCTAGCCTGGGTTAGATTTGGTAAGCTGATGGAGATTAATAAACTAATTAAAAAGTATATTTTTAATAAATTTAATTTCCTTGCAACGAAAATAGCTGACACCATTACAGAGAGTTCCTTGCCTTACTGCCAGTGATATTTTCTATTTAAATATGCACTTAATGTTGCATAGTGTGGAACCATTTAAATACTCCTTGCAAGAATTCAATTTCCCTAACGAATTTGGTGTGACTTTCGACCCTCGATCTCATCTCATCTTGTCTAGTGAGTGCACTTGCCGCTTGTCAGCCCCGCAGCAACCCGGCAGGAAGAGCTAGCTGCCATGCAAAGGCGGAAGCACTTAAATTGGGCGTAACAAAATGTCTGACACGCCAATTATTTTGCTTTTTATATAACAGACGGACAGACAGACAGACGGACGGACGAACAGACAGTCGGGCGTGTTTGTTGCTGTTGCTTTTGCTGCTGTTTTGTTGTACTGCGTGTTAGTTTTTATACTTACGACTATGTGGGTGCCTCAGAGTTCGTCTTGCCTGCTGCTTGCTTTTTAAGTGGTTTTATCGCATACTTGTTTGTACTTTTTGTTACTCTGTTCTACGTTCGTTTTAACCCATATAAACTGTTGCCTGTTATTGGCTTGTAGCCTTTGTTGGTACACAAATAAGCATGAATAAAAGGGAACTGTTTTTTTTTTTAAGTAATAATTTTGCTTGATATCTGTGCTATATACCAATCAGTATTTCGATATACTGCAAGGAACAACAATTTATATGCATGATATTTTAAAGTTTCTGTTTGTAATTAAAACATTTGTATAACATTCAATTAGAAATGAGATTTTTAAGTAATGATAGCAATTTGTGTAAATAATAAAAACAGTAAAGTAAAATACAAAGTATGTACAATTTCTGTAATAATGAAATGCAAACCATGAATTATTTTCGATTTCGTTTCTGTCAGCAAGTATGCATTGTGAAAATATTTAATTTAGGCATTTGAACAAAATATTCAAAATAATTTAACCCTCAGTCGTAGTTAACAACAACATGTATTGGCATTTATTAACTGGTTGGCACAATTTTAATACAATCTGAAAACTATTCAAATTAAATACTTCAATATATGCAACACATATACAATTTAAATATTTTTCTGGTTGGCCCATTAAAACATACGATAATTTTAGTTATTTGCTTTGTTTTGCATTTGTTTTTAGCAAAGTTTTTCCATCCGTTCTGTTGTTGTTAGTAAACAAAAGAAAAAAATAAATAAATAAACAGCAACTGCATATTGCATTTTCCTTCTTTACTATATAACATTTTATAAGCATTTTGTGAAACTTTTCATTTGTTTTTAATGCTGTTTGTTCTTTCTTTTTTTGGAGCTATAATTGAGCGTATGGTTTTTAACATTTATTGTTTATATAACGGAGCTATTCTGTTAATTGGTAAGCCAAAAAAGTTCATTAGTATCTGTTACAAATAAGTCTTAACAAGAAGAGCTTGACAATGAGATATCCTGTATCCAGGACTCAGTATTTACTTGGCACAAGAAGCATTTGTTATTAAATTCCTTTGCATTTTTATTTATTTGTTGCCGTTAATTAATCTAAAATTACATACCGCATAAAATTTGTATATACTTGAATATAGTTAAAAGAACTGAAAGCAGTGGAAAAGCATGTCCTCTATATATAATATGATAATATCGAGAAGGCACGTAATGAAACAGACTTTTGCACTTTCATCTTGCATGGGGTACATATGTAAACCGACCTATTGAAGCTTGTTTTATGATTATGACAGTGCGCTGCAGATATATTCATGAGGCTTTTACATGAGGCATAGGACTGGTCTTTTAAGTGTGCCTTCTGGCATATTAATTTGTGATTGCCTTGCGCACAAACACCAGCAGAAGTTTTACACCCGAATGCCTGCATAATAAAGAGTACACAGGATCCACACATTATGCGAGGTAGCTGCTCAGGACACTAACTGGCACAGAGTCTGTTTACCTTCGAACAGTCTTAGTACGTTGATTAAATGTGTGCGAGTGCTTGCTGCTCAGATGATGTGCCAGAATATTTGCTTACACTTACTGTCAGATCCTGGGCATCTGTACGAACTTTGTCTGTCAATCGGAGCAGAGCTTGTTTAGACACTTCATTGGATTCGATGCTGGGTATGATTTGATTTCGTTGCATGTTGTTCAGGCAATTAGAAAATGAGCAAATTAAATGTCAGTTCGGAGTCATGAACACATCAGCTTCAGCATTTAAATTGTTTGTTGAACTGTTATCAGCAGGTCAAGAGTTTTGGAGAACAAAATTTCACTCTATATTCATTCTGGGTATTTTTTTTTGTTTAACTTGTTAACAGGAGCTGCAACAAATTAGCGCACTTCTGTTTTGAATTAAAAGCTAAAACCCGAAATGGTCAACGGCGATGCAGTTAATCACAGCGCCAATCGACGTATTGTTGTCGTCATCGTTCTCGTCGATGCGGTTGCTCTTGGGCGTTCCGGATCGCATTGGGAATGTGGCAGTGGGCTTGTAGCTATTGCTATAGCCATTGCCAATGGATGTCATCCGTGCGGCATTTTCATTATGCGAAGTAAGAGCAGCGTATACAGTTGGAATTTCTGGCTGCATTGAGCGCTTGCGGTCGCATTGGCCACCGGGGCTATGAATGAGAAATTTGCCGAGAATTTGTACGCACGGCATAATTGTTGCTGCGATGGCAATGTTGTTGTTCTTGCTGTTGTTGGTCAGGCACAGATTAAATCGATGGTCCAAAAGCGGACAAAGCGGAAATGCAAAAGCGGCCCTAAGCTGCCAAATGAACCCCGGCGTACAACCATTGCCCCGCATCAATGATTGCAAAAATGTGCATGCAGTTTACCGTAAATTTACAATTCGCTTTAATCTACGAGCAGAAATGGCATTTAGTACAAAGCATTTTTACGGTAAATTTAAATTTGCAATTATTTAATTTTTGCACATTTGTCACATCGCTCCGATAATGCGGGCAATTTATTAGCATAGTTTTCAACGCACACATTTTCACAGTTCATCGTTAAGCCGGTTATAATAGCTAGTAAAAATTTTATCATATTTATGGAATGGCATTTAAATGAAAAAGAAAAAACATAAACAAACAAGCTGCATAAATCCCTTTAGCCAGCAGTAGCTGTTGCCATTGTAAAAAGTTGGCATAATAACAGGCGAAAATAGTTCATTTCGGAGTGCCAAAGATTATATACTCTTCCAAACATATACCAAATTCGCGATATGTTTCTATGTGAAGAGAAATAATGTTTTTTTTTTATACAATATATATTTTATATTATATATTTGTCTGATGTGTAGCATATAATAAAAAATAGATTTTCAATGACAAATTCACTTTCCAACCTATGGCAGCTATATGAGCAAGATTGGTAACCACAGGTCAAGAATTTATATGTATTTTATGGTGTCAGAGACGCATTTTTCACATTTCATGACAAAATTATAATATCCTTTGTTAAGCTTTAGAAACCCTGATTAAACTAATAAACTGTTGTATTTTTTTGTTTGTTTATTATTGGCCACAATCAAATATAATATAGAAAAGGTGGTTAGCTATAGTTTTTTTTGAACCTCTCTAAAATTAATGTTTCTCAATGTAGGAGTTACGATCCTGGCAGAAGGCTCTTCAAAGCGCTGACGAGTCTAACCATAGCTTTATGAACTGCGTATATTCAAAGTATTCATAGTATTCATAGCGAATTCAAAGCTGTGCACCATTTCTGCTGATATAACAATAATCCAGCATAATGAACACATGCATATTCATAACACACAGTCTACACCCACACACACACACACACACACACACAGATAGGTGTACACCCAGCAATAGAGGTGGATGCGTGCTTCTACTGCCTGCATGTGACATAAATCTTGGGCAAATAAATCCAGCGCAAAAAATAAGGAAAAAAAAAACTTCAACATACGCAGAAGACAGCAAATGAAAACTCACGCGCAGCTGTAAATAACCCAAGGGGGCGTGGCATCTGCTTGGCATAGCAATCATGAACACCTAGCCGTCTATAAACGCAACTGTCGACGGTTTTTGCATTTAAATGTGCGCAATTTGCTCCAAGCGTGGCAGAAAAAAATATTTCTGTTGCCTACTTGGCCGGGGCAAGGCAAGAAAATGGTGTTAACGGATGTGAAACATGTGCGATCCCACAGCAAAATTTTGTACAGCAGCAAAAAATACGAAAAGCGGAAGCACAAAATGAAAATGATAATAACAATGCTGCGGCAGGGTTTCAATTATTCGATATGACAGGATTTGCATGGTAAGCATTTCATTTGACAGCGGAAGTTCATTAGCGCCAAACGGGGAACGTACTGGGAGCAGACCAACAATCGACACGAGCCCAGCTCCACAATGTGTGAGCGACCCGATAAAAACGCTAAACACTTAATTTGAAACCGCAAAAGACGGATGAAAGAAAAGTGCACAATGTAACAATTGAAGTTTTCGTAATTTTCTTTTTATGGGGAGTGGCCTCAATGAGAGGGTATTGTGCGATAGGTTTCATATATGAGAGTCAAAGCTATGTCGCATTTGTCAACTTGCCTTAGAAATGGTGTGTGTAACTTGACTATGTGAACATGTTTGCCACGTATACGATTTTACACTTGTAGGCAGTCATTTTGTGGAATAAAGTATCAAGTTTTTTCGCTCTATATTTATACATCTGTCGCTGTATCTGTATATATACATTTAACGCTGTTCCTGTATGTGTACATCTTTTGTTGTATTTGCATTGCAATTTGGGAAATTAATTTAACCGAAAGAGAATTTTTCAAGTGAGCAATATCCAAATTGCCAGACGCTGTTTTTTACCACACAAGCATTTTAACTAGACTCTCTGCTTCGCGTTTTTGGACGAGCTTTCGCCGCTGATAAAAGGATTCAGCGCAACTTTATTCAACATTAATTCGTGGTTTGGATACGATTGATTTTTTTCCTGCCTGCGGTTGATTTCTTTTTGTGCGCCACACATTTAAATCACAGCCACACCCCTTCTTGCCCGGGTCTGGCACGTCCATCATAGACGTCACTATCGGGCTTGCAGGCCACCGCAGCGGCCTGCAGAAAAAGTGCAGATTCACCTTTCGTGGTTGGGTAATCCACTCGGCTGCCAAATGCAGCGGTCGCTTCAATTGAATTGAATAATTTGTTGTGCTTGATGCATGTGTGTGCATTTTATATGCTCTCAAAGTTCTGATTATTTTTTTCAGTTATTTTTCTGTCTCTAGGCAATTTGAAATAAAATACTATTTATTGTGTTTTATTATTACCTGAAATTTATATTTTGACACTTTGCCGTTGCTGCCATTTTTCAACGCTGCGGGTTATTTTTGACACTTGAAACTTTATCTACGGTTTTTTGTTTTTTACAAATTCTAAAAATTCTCACGAAATATGTTGGTATTTATAAGTATTATCAAGGGCATAATCTCAATCGACGGTTGTGAATTGTTTTATTTTGGTATTTAGGGCACTTTAAAAGTAGGTGCATTTTTATCAGATTTTTGTAATAGCTGTCCTCGGCGATTATTTAATTTGCGTTATAAATTTGTTGTAAAAATATTTACTATTTGTGCAAATATAATTCTTGTTATAGGGTTTTGTTAATGCAACTGAAAATATGAATATTATTTATTAGGGAAAAAAACGACGTTATTCAAATAAATCATATTAAATTATTGAATGAATATGCTAATTATAATAGGTTATTATTGAAGATGTTGCTGTTGGGATTCGAATTGAAACATTGATTTATTTATGTCCAGCAATCTCTTAAGCCTTTTCGTGCGATGAGCAAGTTATTCTCATTTGCTACATTCATATCCTTTATCAATGCAATTCCAATTAATTTCCAAAGCATAAGCACTATTCCACACTAATTGTTACTATTCAATTAATAAGTAGCTTGACGAAACAGGGCATCTGCCAAAAGATTAAAGCATAAACTGAGGTCTCTTTCAATCGGACAATTGTAATACGCATTGAATAGTGTTTAAGTGCGAATAATTGTTGTAACATACTGAACTGAATAGTGCACATCTCTTGGTTATTAATAAGGAATATGATAGCTAAGTAGTTTATCAAAAATGCTTTGTCCTAGTTAATCGATGGCAAAGAGACTCTTCGGTACCTTCGAATTTCACCCAACTCCCAGTTCTTACGCTAAGCTGTCGCTTTTGACGGGCATTTGGCAATTTCAGTGTTCGCCACTAATCCAGACAAACTCGGCTTAATTACTTACAAGCAAATTGAAGCCATAAATAAATAAAATTCGCCAGCGCAGAGACGAAAACTTCAACGCCCGATCAATGTGAACTTGTGGGCATGGAATGGGTTGGACAGCAGCCGAATCTAACTTAATGCCCATATTGATAACATAAGCTGCATGATATACGAGTCGGACGCACGGGGTAAATACTGGTCAGGTCACTCAATCAGCAGTCGAATTGTGGCTGCGTCTTGACTTTAGCTAAGTCTTATCGATTTGACTTTTGATTGATACGTAAGTGGGGGTTTTTTTTTTCTTTCTGCCTGCCAATAGCGTACACGCGTTGTCAGGTTGGTTATTTGATTAGGCCGCCGCATAAATCCCCTTAAATGAAGTTAGAAAGCTGGCGCGCCTGGCTCAGCGTATCAATTTTAATAAATTTGCACATGGTCTGCCATTAATTTCAGTTAATTTGCCATTTTTCATGCCTGCCGCACGACATTTGGCGAGAGAGAACCAATGTTCTTCGGTCCTTCACGGTTACCTTTTGCATACGCCAGCCGTACATCAATGACACACAGGCGAACGGCAGTGCCGTAAATATCCATGAACGCAGCCAATATGTTTACACGCACACGATTTCAGCGCCTGAGCGGTTTTGGGCATCCGCATTTGGTCTCAGGTCCTGTGTATTTCCGCCTCTGCAGCCCATTCAATGGATCATAAATTCTCCAATGTGTCGTAATTCTTCACCGAGTTCTCCAAGTGGGCGGAAGCAGCGGCAGCAGCTACAAGTTATTCGGCTTATTGGCGCTTTGCTGAAGCGATTTGGCTAATAGTTGGCAAAAGTTTTGCAGTCTGCATTTGAAGACAGCCAACTTTCACTGAGCTAAATATTGCAATTGTCAAAACTTTGAAAACAACTTCAATATTCTACTGCACTACTTACTCTACACACAAACCTAACGAAAACTTCAAAAGCTTGAACAATTACTTCAGGCTCATCCAAGCAGATATTATTATTAATAATATTCAACATTTACGGATTTATTTTCTTTTAAACAGCATATCGTGGGTTTTTTAATGAAAACTAACGCTAAACTATATAAATATTATAACAATTATATTTTAAATCGTAATGCAATACCACATACAAAATGTGTACATATAAAAAACAAAATTAAGTAAATAATCGCCTTATCGCAATAGTTTTTTTTTTTTAGTTGGTTGCGTGCTTTCAATGTGTGGCAACGTGTTAATGAATTTGCCCCGGAGGAATCCATAGCCGAAAACAGCTCGTGAATAGTTGAAATTTGCGTGGAAGGTGCTGAACTCATTTGAAATTAATTAAAAAGCTGTCAAGAGCAGATGGGGGGAGGCCGAGTACTAAGGTGCTGGAGTGGTACATTCAACTTGAAGCCATAGCAAATTTCACGTGTTACGTATACGCATTGTATAGCATTGACTAAAGAAAGAAAGACAGGCGCCGGAAATTACCAGGTGAGTCAACAGTTTTTTTTTTCTCTCTCATATTTTGCAGCACCATTATCAAGAAAACCTTTTAAAACGCATAACAATAACGAAAATTTGAAAGAGATAAAAGACGTACGTGGGCCGGCAACGGAAATGATTATATCTCCTTGCCAGGCCAGGTGGAGGGCTGCCATTGTTGGCAACAACGTTGTTGTCATTGCGGGGCCATTGTTCCATTGCCATGCCGCTGCAATTTTCATTTGGCCGTGTCTGGCCGATGTCCTATACTTGCGCCGTTATCAGTGACAAACGGCCAGGTCGTAAACTGAGAGAACGAACCGGAGAAATCAAGCAACACGAGCGCAATTTACACATTTAAAATTCAAATAAAGTCATTTGCATGCAGACACAATGAGCAGAGCACTGGGCCAGCGGACCAGCGGACCAGCTGGACACTGTCGCAATATACATATGCGACTATTTTGACCGTCTGACCTTTGAATTCTGTTCGGTCCACCGCCAAAATGGCCGTCTGCTATTTGTGCTTTTTATACATTTGTCATCATTAGTCCCCCGGCCTAAGAAAACTGTCAAAAAAGGTAGGCAGGATAATGAAATGGCAGCTGGATGGTGACTAGACCAGAATCTGATATCTGAATGTAGTGCGAGTGTCCTGTTTTAGTGAACAAGGGTAGCAAAATGTGTACAACATTTAAATGAATGTTATAAAAACAAACTTGCAAATTACACAACAAATCTGTGAACTATAAATCACAAGAAACTTTGACCTTTAATTCAAATTAGCAATGTGATTTTGAATAGAGAGCAACTGGAACTGTGCTTTTGTAACAGTTTAATATGATGTATTTGTATTTATTTATGACAGTTTGCTTTGTGAAAAATATGCATTTAATGCCACAACTCGAATGTGTATTCAATAAATGCAAAAGAATTAAGAAGTGCGTTACAAATATTGGGTTTTCTTTCATTAAAATTTCAATTATACAAATAAGTCCTTTTGATGACTTTGCTGACACATTACTGTCCGTAAAGGCCATTTTCAATGATTTATTAACTGACTCCATTGAGATTTCCAACCATTTTGGCCATTTTTCATTTCGGTTTGGCCCTCGGCCCGCATGACATTGGCAAAGCAAAGGCTTTCCGACAATTTTGGCTAGCATGTAAATATTATTTTTCTACTTCTCCCCATGTGGGACACGCACACACGAGTTGCGGGCACAGTCAGTCATACTGGCCCAGTCTCTGAGGCCATGTCAAAAAAGTTTTCACTGTACAGACATATACACGCACTCACACACATAAACAATAACAAACAAAGAGCGGCACTCGCACACTCACAGTTGGGGCCTGTTTATTCAATCAACAAACGGCAACTTGATAAGAGTGGAACAGGAACACAGTCGGCACAGCAATGTCACAATGCAAAAGCACATGACAAACGCAAGATGACAGTTGCCATGTTCAAAAATGCTACAACTACACATAGTATTTGTGTGAGTGTACGTGTGTGTTTGTTTGTTTTTTTTTTCTTTTTTACATTTACGCCAGGTGGCTTGTCAGGTCTCCAAAAGTTTTTCTGCCATTTAAATCATGTCAGTTTATCTAAGCAACACCTCACAATCCACCCTCGGCAACAGTTGCCACGCCTACTGCTACGCCCCGCATGGGCGCCTTATAGTTGTGGCCACAACATTGCCCGCTGTTTTTGGCATCTTGTCAAGTTTGCCATCAGTGGGAATGGGGATGGGGAAACATTTTTGTACTTTTCCCTGTTTGTTTTGGCTGACTTGCATTTTCATTGCGTGAGGAGCGGACATAAAACATTTTTCCGTTTTCCTTCCAACTTTTACTTCTATACAAAGTAAACGTAGTGCTTGAGTATTTTTTCTATTCATATAACTGCAGTTGGTCATTTCGATTTTGTTGGGCTGCCCCAATGATCAAAAGTGTATTTTTTACAAGGTATTTTATACAATTTATAATAGTTGCCCGCATGAGACCACACACAAGGAGCATGGCTTTTATGATTTTTGGAACTTAGTTCAGTATCCGTGTTAGTGTCCTTTCTGTTATATATGGGCTCTCAAATGGTTTAGTCAGCATTTGCTTTCATTGCACAGCCAACTGGCGCACAGTATCCCGTGAGAGTAGCGTGTTGTCCTTATGTAGAAAGTGCCGGGATTTATGGAGATGACAGGGCACTGCTAAAGGCAAAGAAACACAATTAAACGTCAGCACATGCAAAGTATAGTTAATTATTTTAATTGCATATTGCAAAGCAAAGGATATCGAATAATTGGCAGAGGTGCAATGCACTGACCAACAATTGCTAATTAAACAGAAACAGTTAATTACACAGCGCAAAAAGTGTGTACATGTGTTGCTGTTTGTTAAATTAATTTCAAAGTTGTCACTGTAATTAAGCAATAAATATGACCATGTTAAATGTTGTAAATAAAAACGCAAGCTGACAAAACTGTCAGCACACAATGAGAAACTATTGCGGAAACAGGACATAAGAGACAGGACAACAATCAGCTGAATATATGTGTGACAAATGTAAGTATGTGTGAGAGCAGACAAATGCTCATTCGCATTTAAAATTAATTATACGCCGAGTGTTGCAGCCAACAGCTATGCGTCATTCGCTAAAGCGCCTCATTTACTGACCCACTGCACTGCCAAGATGAACTGCAGTCAAGAAATGCCGACAGCAAGTGGGAAAAATGTATGACCACACTTTAAATTCACTTTAGTATCTAATTAATGAGAGCGGAGACTTCATTTGGCTTGTTTTATACGCACTTGCAGTCTCATTGCGTGTCTCTTGTTTCTTTGCTTAAGATTTATGGATGTGTTTAAGCAGCTCTGACTAGCTCTTATACAACACATTTATCACTGTTCTTTATACAAAGTCAACTTCCTTTACACTGTTATATAAGCCCAGCTAAAGCTCTAAGTGCTCATTTGCTTGTTTCTAATTAATTTGTTTTGTTTATGTTTATTTAAATATTTCAAAGCTGACTTCAGAGCTGTCAATCAGAAATAAATGCATAAAAGGATTTAACGGGTCTTAAGCCAACTGTGCAGAATAATTTAATGTGGCAGAGTAAAATGCAAACACAAACAATTGCAAGCAACTGCAAACAGAAAGTTGAAGACGTTAATTTAACTTCAGTTAAGACGAGTTGATACACACACACAGAGCAGCTACAGCGAAATATATTTAATTATATATATAATATATATATATGTGGGATTTTATTAAAGTTAATATGTGTAACAAATAATTATTGTAATGTTTCAAGTTACAAGTGATTTTATCTTAAGATCTCGTTTGGGAAACAGCTCTCACAACCTCTTTCGTCAAAGGCCGAACTGCAACTCCCCGTTCGTCGTCTTCTGCACGCTTCTCGTCTTTCTCCCCTGTTTGTCGTCGTCTCTCACTTTGGCGGATTTGCAGACATGCGAATTCGCCTTCGCCTCAAATGTTGCTACTATCTTTGCTGGTTGTTGTCTAGGGATCTTGTTGCTGCTGATATTGACTCGAAAATGGGAAATGGCATGTTCCTTGAAATACCAACCCACATTCGGCCATCCTGCTTATGTATTCGCCTCGAATACATCGTCGTCGTCATCGTCGTCGTCAAGGGTCGACCATGGCTTAAGATACTCTGCACATGTCGAAGAGTTCTTTGGGCCTTCGAAGCTACCAACTTTTTTGACATCATAGGCATTATTTTGTTTAACTTTAACAATCTGGTACGGTCCCAAAAACTTTGGCTTTAGTTTGAGCCCACCGCCAAATTGTGTTCGCTTTATGGCAACTAAATCGTCAACGTTGTATTTTCTTGCTGGTTTGCGCCTTAAATTGTACGTCTTTTTGTTTTCGGCTTGTAGTTTTAAAATTTGAGCTTTCGCTTTAACTCGTAGCTCATTTCGGACATCGTTAAATGCAATTGTGGACTCTTTTCTTATCATTTCATGCAGCTGCTGGTCATCTTTGGTGCGCATCTTGACTCCAGTTAAAAGTTCGAACGGTGTGGTATCAATACTTCTGGTATATGTGGAGTTTATAGCTCTTTGTACTCGTTCTACATGCTTATACCACTTCGTTGGGTCTTGAATGCTAAGTTTCGACAGTACAGATATAATCACTGCATTAAGTCGTTCTACTTGTCCGTTAACTCGCGGTAGTCCAGTTGTCGTCTTGATCGGTTTTATGCTTTCGTCGTCGCAGTATTTCAAAAAATCTTGTGCCGTAAATGCTGAACCTCTGTCAGAAATTATATAAGCTGGATTTCCAAATATAGCACTCTGACAGCGCAACTTCGCAATTACTTCATTGGCTGTAGTTGATTTTGTCGGGTATAGCCAACAAAACTTTGTAAAGGCATCAACAACAGCTAGTAGGTATTTATAATCTTTGTGTGTTGACTCGAGTGGCCCTAAAAAGTCTATGTGATACGTCTGCAATGGTACATCTTCCTTTTGCAACGGATGCAATAAACCCTCTTGTTTACCTCGCTTGCGATTTATAAGAATACAGGGTATACAGCAGTCAATGTACTTCTTAATTTTTTCGTCAATGTTTGGTATAAAATACTCTTTGCAAATCAAGTCTTTTGTCTTTTTAATGGCGAAATGGCCTCTATCGTGAGCTTTGCTGATAATTTGTTTTTGCATGTCCCTTGGAGCTGCTATAAGTTCATTGTCGTCCACTAATTTATAAAGAATACCTGCTTTCATGAAATAGTTTTCATAGTTATTCATTTGTTCGTCGATGATTTTTATTATTGCTTTCAGGTGGTCATCTTGTTTTTGTGCATGCCCTATGCTCGTCAAAATGCTTTCATCATTAATCAACATGATGGGATATCGCGAAAGAGCATCTACATGTTTCATACGTGAACCTGAACGGTGTTCCACTTCGTAATTGAATTCTTGTAGGAATAATACCCACCTAGCAACCCTTGTGCACAGATTCTGTTTTTCTAGTGTCTTTGTAAATGCGTTGCAGTCTGTGATCAACTTAAACGGGATGCCTAAAAGGTAAACTCTGAATTTGTTTAACGCTTCTATGACGGCTAGTATTTCGAGTTCATAGCTTGTATATTTACGCTGAGCCTCTGTCGTCTTTTTACTCATAAAATATACCGGGTGCAATTGTCCGTCATCTGGAGATCTTTGCATAAGTACAGCTCCAAAACCGTCTATCGATGCATCGGTGTGGACTTCTGTTTCGTACTTCTGGTTGTATATAGCTAACACGGGATTTGAGGTCAAACATTTCTTTAGAATTTCAATAGAGCTTTCTTCGTTTGGACCTATTATAAATTTCGTGTTACTCTTTGTCAAGTCTGTTAATGGCTTTGAAATAATGGCATAGTTGTAAATAAATTTTCTGAAATATCCTGTAAGACCTAGAAAACTTTCAAGCTGTTTAAGTGTCTGCGGCGTCTTAAATTTTGAAACAGCTTCTATTTTTTGCGGTGTCGGGTACAACTTTTTATATTCTATTATATGACCTAAAAATTGTATTCGGGTTTGCAGAAAATGACATTTCTTTAAATTCAGCTCAAGTCCGTACTCTTTACACGTGTTCATAACTTCTAACAGATTTTCGAGTGCTTCTTTTTCATCTTTCGCCGGTATGATGACGTCG
This sequence comes from Drosophila colorata, assembly GCA_035041545.1. Classification (NCBI taxonomy): domain Eukaryota; kingdom Metazoa; phylum Arthropoda; class Insecta; order Diptera; family Drosophilidae; genus Drosophila; species Drosophila colorata. The sequence goes on from JAWNLD010000154.1 coordinate 3,410,656, forward strand.
TCTACGTACGGCAACGCAATACCTCTACGAGAAAGTGGCCTGAAAATAGCATTGATGTGTCTTTGGAACACTCCAGGTGAATTTGACAAGCCAAATGGCACCTTTCGAAACTGATACTGCCCGCTCTGCGTAACAAATGAGGTGTACTTCTTACTGCATTCCGCTACTGGTACATGGAAAAAACCATTCTTCAAGTCGATCGTGCTAAATATCAAAGCGTCTTGCAAGCGATCGAGTTGGTCATCTATTAGGGGCAGCGGAAAATGGTCTTTTATGATTACCTTGTTAATCCGCCTATAATCGATACAAAGTCGAGGTGTGCCATCAGCCTTTTTGACAAGCACCACTGGACTCGTAAATTCCGACTCTGACTCTTCAATTACATCATTTTGTAGCCATTCGTCAACCTGTGCTTCAATAATTTGAGCCTCTGCAAATGCAACTCGTCGTGGCCGCGAAAAAATTGGAATGTCATCTTTTAAAATTATTTTCATTTCAATGTTTGTTGTTTTACATTTTTCCGGCTTATAGGTTTGAACTATTTCGATCACCTTGTTTTTAGTAGAATCACTAACCGCACTGTTTATATCAATTTGATCATTCTCGCGAATTTCCTCGATTTTTAATATGTTTGTTTCGTCACTACTGTTTTCTTCACTCGTCTTACGTACGCTAACACCGTTGCGATTAAACGATATTTCCGCATATAAACAAAGTTGTTCTCCAATTATTAGCTTTACGTCCATACAGCTTCGCGAAACCACGTAGAAAGTCAACACATAATCATTTTCATCAATACACACAGTATGATTAAACTGCCCAATCGGTTTAATTTTATTCGCGTCACGATTGTTACCAAAGCCAATTAAACATACGTTACAGTCTTTTAACTTTGGTAAGAATAATTCTTTATACACATCATCGCGTAATATGTTAAACTTGCTGCCTGTATCAAACAATGCTAAGCACTTCTTATTTTTGAAAAAAATTTCTTTGGATGTTAACTCATTTTTGTTTTTCATAACACGCACGTTTGATTTTTCTTCTTTTTGACTTTCAAATTTTTCTTTACAAAATTTAGATATATGTCCATATTGGTTACATTTAAAACATTTTCTTCCTTTGTCCTTGTTTGTGCAGTTGTTTGCTAAATGCCCCTTTTCTCCACAGTTGAAACAATTGATCTCTTTTTTGCCACTTTGCATACCACTGTGCGTTATTTGCATTCTTTTCTCTTTCCCAATTTTCTCATTCTTTTTGATTTTTCCACTCAATTTTTCATAGTCTTGTAATTTGTTTTTAAAATCTTTCATGTTTTTTGCACCATACAAAATTGATTTGCTTATTGAGAGTTCGTCAATACCATCGATCACATATTGCATCAGTGCGTCGTCTTCCACTTTTCCGCGGGATGCAATGTCTCTCATGCGATAAAAATATTCGTAAATACTTTCACTATTACGACGCTTGCTCTCACTTAACTGCGTGTGTATTTGCTTACTGTTCACTACTGACTTAAATTCGCTCAACAATGCACTCTTCAACGCAGCCCATGAATTTAGATGCTTTTCACTCAACACAAATAATTTCGCAATGCCTTTCAGTGATTTCTTTGCAAAAATGAGTGTTTGTAAATCACTCCAGCCCATAAGCATAGCTTGTTCTTTAAATTCGGTCACCCATACTTCTACAGCAATTTCGTCACGGCCGTCAAAAACTCTAATCGAGTCTTCTATGTCGCGAAAACTCATAGCAAAGCGTTGTGTGTGTAATTCGTTAAAGTTTCGTCGGCAATCGTCGTCTCGCTTTGTGTTTCGTTCTGCTTGTGCACGTACGTTTTCGATCGCTGCTACTTCTTGAGCATTGTCTTCTTCATCTCTGTATTGCGCATCATCGACAACCTCATGCGCGCTATTCTCAAAGTCTTCACTCTCTTCGTCACTGCTTTCCTCGTCCTCTTCGTCTTCATTATTGCTGTGCCGCAGCAGTTGGCCGGCGAGCAAATTTCGAAAAATATGTAACGGTATATTCTGAACATTGTGACTAATTCCTAACACTGCGCAAATCGATACAAGGTCACGGTCAGATAACTTTTCCTGTATGTACACGTTTTTTGCTAAGTATTTTGCGTCGTTTTCATCATATTTAAAGCCACTGAATTCACGCAGACGGCTTCTATTCTTTCTATCTCCTTCAGCCTCAAATATGTACTTGTGTAAAGCACAAATATTCGCCTTTGTCGCTGCTCGTAAGTTTTTTGGAATTAAATCGTTTAAATTTGCCATTTTGCTTGAAAGATGAAAAAAATTTCTTCTGTATATCTCACTTTTTCATCATTTTACACTTCTTTACGTCGTTTTATTTCACTTTAAGTTTTTTCTTCTTCTTCAGCTTTAGAAAAATTTTGCAGCTTGACACTTCGTTGTTTGCCTACAAAATTAATTTGTTAAACTTTTCGTCGTTATCCCGGATGAGCCTCCAAAATATGTGGGATTTTATTAAAGTTAATATGTGTAACAAATAATTATTGTAATGTTTCAAGTTACAAGTGATTTTATCTTAAGATCTCGTTTGGGAAACAGCTCTCACAACCTCTTTCGTCAAAGGCCGAACTGCAACTCCCCGTTCGTCGTCTTCTGCACGCTTCTCGTCTTTCTCCCCTGTTTGTCGTCGTCTCTCACTTTGGCGGATTTGCAGACATGCGAATTCGCCTTCGCCTCAAATGTTGCTACTATCTTTGCTGGTTGTTGTCTAGGGATCTTGTTGCTGCTGATATTGACTCGAAAATGGGAAATGGCATGTTCCTTGAAATACCAACCCACAT